>VHKM01000738.1:0-147066 GCA_007210695.1 Neogobius melanostomus | reverse complement strand
CCACTTTTATACCTTCAGGATGCTTTACTACAGCAAGAAGGCAGGTTCCCCTGCCCTGCTGCTGTATCCATACACGTCCGTGGTGCTTCGCCCCCGCCTGTTCTGGCCTGCCTGTCTGTCCAAGCGCCGATTCACTTCACCAATGCTCAACACGAGCCAGTGCCATCACTGCCTGCTCGTCTCTCGGTCGACCGTACACGTGCGTCCGTACATGCTTCTCAGAGTTTTCGAACTGACGGGAGTCTGGCCTTGACACCCCCCGTTGTCTGCCACACGACTGCCCTTTATGCCACTGGGCGCCGTGATCCACTTCTGCTGCTGCATCTGGATGTGTTGATTGTCCCAGGTGTGACTAGCCAGTTGACGGTGGTGTGGCGGGGCCCGGCACAATGCAATCTCAAAATATTATAAAAGACATGCAACAAATGACTGAAATTTTCCAAATAATATCAAACATGTACAACATGAAGTAAAAATGAAACAATAATAATGGCCATGGGCCCACAAGGTTTACATTCAGCTGGCATATTAACTGTACTGTTTTTCAAGTTAGTTTCCATCACGTATCAACGTTCAATTATTTTTAGAGAGTGAGTCATGGTGAACCCTCTCTCACGGTCAAAGGGCTGAACTTTCCTCCCTGCCCCTGCGGCTAAACAATCTCCACGCGTGGTCCGAATGCCTGGCTTCCCTCCTGCAACCTGACCGGTTCGAGTCTTTATCGGCAAAAACAAAGCCTCCATTCACTGGGCCAAACACTGGCGCGATTGACCTAACAAACAATAGCCCGGGAAGAGGTGCGCTTTTCCACAACGCACAACCGCGTCATCGTTCCCCTTCAGAAAAAGGAAGAAATTGGTATAGCGTTGGGGTACGACAAGCCTTGTACCTGTGAAGGACGGAAAATGTTCTGTTGGAATACCAACCTGTTAGGGACTGTTGGTCATTGAACATATACAATCGAGCAGTGTCCTTGTTCATAATTGTCTCATGAGAATATTAAAGATAGAACTTCTGAAAGTGCTGCTTTTTTAGAAAGTGCATATGACACATTAGACAGAATTTTTTGCTAAAATACAACAGTAACACGATTTATATTTGCCTAAAGACTTGTATACCCAGTTTTTTTCTTTAGTTTGGGCATTTTGTGAAGGTTATGTTTTCACTTTCCTTATTGGACGACCGACAGAAGTGACATAGAAAGAGGGGGGGGGTTGTAAAAAAACAATTTACAACTGTTGCCGTGCAATCGCATTTATAGTCATGGGAAATGAGTCAAAGCTGCTATGGAATGTTAGCCTTCTTTTATGTCACTCCTGTCAGCAAGTCTTTAAAAATGTCAAATAAAAATAACTTTCTGCCCAAATTCAGTGTCCTGCATTAAAAGATTGCTGGGCTTCAGCAGAAAAAAAAAGATTAACTGATGCCAACTTGATGTAATCCATGCTAAATAAGGTCAATAATTTTCCAAGAACATATAAAATTGTCATAGTGCTAAGCGTTTAAGAGGAAATGCAGCTGACCCGAAATGTCATTGTATTGACCATGAAATACGAACTGGAGGTCATGTAAAGCTTCTGAAACTTTTACCTCTCGTTGTTGTATTTACATAAAGGTGTGCTATCAATGCAAAATCAATCTTTATTCAGGTTTTAAAACCAAGTTATACACGTATGTCATGCCCCCGTTGTCCAAAAAGGAAGGTCAAGAACTTAAGCAGTAATTGTTGCCATTTGTAAAGTCGCTGGACCCTTTTTCTGGCGCGTTTGTCTGTCGTTCATCACTGAATTTCTGCTTTTTTTTTTTTTTTTTTAAGTAGTGAGGCTCACATACGTTAATAGCCATGTTAAACCACATTTTGAGACATGAAAAACAACATTATTCAGGTACGAATACTCTGAAGTGTCTGAAAACAAGGGTTGTAGAAGTCCACAAATATGCAGTATATGTCCTTTTACTTTTGTGTACGAGAGCCAGATATGTACTTTTGAATTAACCGTCCTCAAAATAGCACTTTGATAGAATGAATCGATAGGAAAAATGAGCTCAAATAAAGTGGTGGTAATTAAGGTTTTGTACACACACATTAGGGCTGCACATAACTTTGCAATATAAATAAGGTTATTGCAGTATTATGATTACGCAAACCCATAATTGAAAAGGACCCAAACATCGAATAGCACGACTGAGATCAAACACTGTTTGCCCACTCACTTGTTAACTTAGTGAATGCCTAATGTAGTTACATGTTTTAGCGCTTCTTTTGGTTCTAAATGTAGTAATTTTTGTATTATTCATTAATTATTATTATTTTGTTTAAATATACTTCAAGTTTGACTTGTGCCTTGATGCCAAACCGGCCCCACAGGTTTTTATTTGAATGAGTTCCCTGCTCAGTTCACATAACAGTAATCACGTCCGCGATAATATCAACTAACACTGTCAAACATTGGCGCTGGCTCACACTCATTCGACTCCGGCTTGCTTTTTTGTTCCCTCTTGCAGGGTCTGGTCCAGCGCCCGGTGTCAAAGAGATGCCTCCTCAGGGACGGCCCCATACCTCACTGACTCGGCCTCCCCAACCACTCCGGAATGTGCAAGTTCTGCAGACAGTAACTGACGCGTGCACCACATCAACCGCATACGCAACTTTGTATCTTTTGCTGACCCAAGGGCTTAAGGGTGGTCAGCCATGGCGCTTTTAACGTTTCCATCCACGGTGGCCTAACAATGCTCCAGGATCACTTTTTTTTCCACATAAAAAGTTCATAATGCAAACCTTTAACCGCCAAAAGAGATCTCAATCAATGCGCATAAATTCTCTTCTCCGTTTTATACCAAATCTAAAAGCTTCTTGTCTGGAGGTCAGCCGATAGCCAGTGTAATATCTCATTGAAATCTAAGACCTACATAAAACTCTAAGCTCTTCCTTGATTTTGTGTGTTTGTGTAATCACGGTTTCATGCATTTTTGTCACATGTTGTGCATTTTTTCATCGCTTTTGTTGTCAACATGTTAGTCATGTTCATCGCTTTGTGTCACGTTTCGATCATTTTTTGTAGCGTTTTGGCCAAACTTTTTGTTTTTGTAGTGTAATGCAACGTGATCGACCATCATCACTTAACAATGTCGCAAAAAGCAACAAAAGTGTGATGGAAACATGACCAAAATCAAAAGAAGGAAGAAGCTTAGAATCGTTTGTTGGTCTTGCTTCAATACACACCTTAGAATGAACATAGAGTAAATGGGACCTAACGGTTTCGCCTGAAGTCATAATCAAATGTAATCACACTTAGTTTGAAACTCGTCTCGTCTCGGTCCCGTCTTCTCCCCTGTTCTTTCCCCTGGAAACTTCGAAAATATGGAATTCGAATTGACGCAAAATGTGATCGGAGTAATCCGGCGTCTCTGTCAAGCTCTTCGGCGGTTTCTCCACGCTGCTGGATCGGCGCCATCCTCTGGCTTCTCCTTACGGTATCCAGAGCGCCTCTGAGGATGAGCCGGTCAATAGACAATACGGAGAACCCTCAACAAAAATCCATGTTTGTGGATTGTTTGGCAAGATTGGTTCCCATTTCCTCTGTGTGTTTCTGTTGCAGTTTACTGGGTGTTGGTCTGTCGCCGTGTCATCAAATCACCGGGCTTCTCCTACTAACCAAAAGCCAAGAGCTCCAAGCATGGACTCCTTCAATGAAATGGTTCCACAAGTAAGGTTCTGGCTCTTTCAGATCAACACAGCAGCAAAGTCGAGATGTGTTTATTAAATTTTGCCTGAAAATCAGTAAATTGTTGGCCTTTTAAAAATCGCTTTGAAATGCCACTCTGTCTACAAAATTCCACTCTTATACTTATAAACCGATATTTTGTCCAGAACCGCAAAAAATAAGGCGGATTAAAGTTTTTATAACAGATCATTTTCCACTATAAAACAAAAAATCTGTGAACAAAAATAATAAAACCATATTGACCTGTCCATTATTTAGATTTTGTAGCAGAATAAGGCATAGCAATTTTTAACACATAAGCTGTTTTTCCAGACTGATTACTGTCATGTCTTTCAAATTGTTTTTTTTACCCTTTTATAATTCCCTATTCTTTTTTCTCGTTATCTACAATCGTCTTCTTTTTCATTTATTCTCTTGAAAACGGACTAATCACGTGCCTCTGTTTATTCCGTCCTTACTGCATTAACACTACATACATCACGATTACTTAGTATTTTGTAACTTTTAAAAGTCAGTGCAACGGCTTGTCACGTTTGAATGGATAGAGAAAAAGAATGTCTTGTAAACGACTGCTCAGTCTCTTTCGCCTCTGACAGTTCCTCTGTGATGCGCAGCAAGCCTGGTATGCGTGACGGAGAGAAGAAGTGCATCAACTGCCGAGGAGGTGGTGGTCGGAGATCTGGTGGAGTGAAAGGCGGAGACAGGAATCCCCGCTGACATCAGGGTCCATTCTCGGCGCAGCGGCTGCAAGGTACGAAGGAACAGACTGTGAAGGATATGGATTGTTGCTTATAGGGAACTGTAGAAATCATAGAAATGTCTTTAGCAGCTGAGCTGGTTGGGCCATTCAAATCCCTGACCTCGTTCAGATCGAGCGTTCTATCCCATACAAATAATACGGGAAGCAGGGCGCAATACTAAGTACGGCGAGGTACTCTTGCTCTTTTCATGGCATTAATACATGGGCTGCCCACTTTTTCCCAAAGCTTGAGTGAGACTTTGTCGATCCCGGACAGGGGTTCATATGCGTGACTGGGTGCTGATAGGGGGCGGGGGGGGGTAATGGCCTCCCCCAGAAAATTTTGCATAATTAAATCGTATTTCCTGTATTTGGGTGCATTTTCACAATTTTTTGTTTTAATAAAAATGTGAAGAAGTCCGCCTACTGGAGCTCGAGCCAATCAAACGCCGAAGCTGAAACAACAGTGCACGCTCTGTGGTAGAAGGACCAAATCAGAGTAGAGATCTCTAGAAAGACAGACGGACCAACCAATTAGCGCAAGAGGAGCTCTCTCACATACACACACATGCTTAGGAGCTAGAGCATGGATTTCAGCTCTTTTGATCAAACGGACTCATTGGATCGGCTCACTAAAAAGAGCGGCTCTTTGGTTCCCAAGTGGCTCTTTATTTTTTACATATACACTTTATTAGGAGAGATTTGAATATGGTTGTAAAGAGCTTATACTTGCTCCTGCACAAAACTATACACAACCCACGTGTTGGTGTAAACAGAGAACTGACGCAATCTCCAACAAAATAAGAGAGAGTAATCTCTGGCAGCCAAAAACTAGAGAAAATAAGGAGACAGAAAAGGAAGGAGAGCAAGACATGAGTGTAATAAACTTACATAGTTGTATGTCCTCTCGCCGGCACGGTAAGCACAGCGGTTAGACGCTCGTGCTTCACAGCTAGAAGGTCCCGGTTCGATTCCCACACTGGACCGGGTCTTTCCTGTGTGGCAGTTGCATGTTCTCGCCTGTGTTCTGCGTAGGTTTCCTCTTGGTACTTCCGGTTCCCCTACCACTAAAAACATGTACAATAGGCCAGATGAATGTATCGTGTTTGAGAGTGCGCATTGAGACGACGGATGGACAATTAGCCAAGGCTAAATCCGGTGTGGCTTGTTACATGCATGAGACCCAGTGTATGTCATTAACATGGACTGTCCCGACCAAAATAAACCAATAAAAATACAAATCCTCTCTATTAGCAGCCTTCATTGCCTTGGCAATGCACATATCATGTCGCAAGTGGCTAGTCCGGGCAACTTACGGATTTCGTTAGCCTGCTCAATGGTAAGTTTCCTATAGCCGTTAGCATTAGCCATCAATCATCGCAGATAAGAAAATCATTAATCATGAAACCAGGCTACAGATTTATGACTTAAATACAAATTGGCGTATAAAAAGCGTTCTGAGCAAAAATGCACAATCAAATTCGGTCAAGTTTTCTGTTTTTTTGTCGGGTCCGATTCACCATCCTGTGGCCACTAAACTTTTATCTTATAGAAGAACTACGGACATTGTAGAAATGCCATAAATTTAATTTTTCTGGCTTCCTAGTTCATGTGTCTGTAACCTACAATTTTATTTATTTATTGGTTTATTTGGTCGGGACAGTGCTTTAAGAACATACATGGTCCTCATGCATGTAAACAAGCACACCGGATTGTAGCCTTGCTAATTTGCATCCGTCGTCCCCCATGCCGCACTCCTAAACACTCTCATTTAAACATGAGGCCCGGGAGCCGTTGGCTCACAAAATGTGTGCGTTTGATGAACAGGCTCAGATACTGTACTAACGGCATTTTCAACCATTTCTATGGTGGGAAACAAGTCCTAGGAATTAGCATCATTTGCTAAGGGTAACATTAGTGCACAGAGCCACAGTCATTTTCCTGTCATGCATAAGCTAAATTGAGACATGAGTCTGGAGCATTCTCTGAAGAAATCAGACGCAGCTTTAAAAATATCTATAGCGTGAATGACTAAGTATGTGGCATGTTCCGATTCAAAAGTGTTTCATGTAGGACCTATTGTAATAACCGCGAGCTGGAAAATGTATATACGTATTTTCGATAATTGGCAATATAAAGTCCCTGTAGTCCTTTTAGTTCTTTTCTCCATTTTTATTTTACTTTAACTTCACACGTACAGGTGGACAACTCCTCTCTGACTGGTGAATCCGAGCCGCAGACCCGTTTCTCCTGAGTTCTCCAAATGAGAACCCTCTGGAGACGAGAACATCGTTTCCTTCTCCACCACTGTGTGGAATGGTTACCGGCCGCGTTTCGTGACGTTCGACTGTGAAACGCTGCAGTCTTTCTCACTGCGCGCACGTTTGTTCCCAGCACGCCCGCGGTATCGTCCATCAAACACCGGAACGACGGACGGTCCATCGGCCATGCCACCTGCCTCGCAGCCTCGGGAGCGGCAAGACTCCCACGCCATCGAGATCGAGGCACTTCATCCACATCATCACTCGTGTGCCCGTCTTCCTGGGGGTCCTTCTTCATCCCTGTCCCTGATCCGGCTACGGCGCCCGAGGCTGTCCATCTTCCTCATCGGTATCATTGTGCCAAACAGCCCGAGGGACTGCTGGCCTACTGTCACTGTGAGTTTCATCTTCAGTTATACGATAGCACCTTTGTGGCTAAAATAATGAAGGTGTGAGTAAATCACATGTCTGCACATGAGTGATAATGAATCCCTGCAGTTCTATTTTTTTCCAAATCACCCTGGACTTGATTTACAGACTCTTATTCTAAAACCGTAGGTTCCCATTTATTTCAAACATAAACTGAAAATTGGATTGTGTCTTTAAAGGAAAACTCAACCCTCAAGCATCCACATTGTTTTTTGCTGATCAACTGTATACAATAGTTCCAATAGTGTTGTCTACAGATCTCTGGTCCTATTTGGCACTTTGTGTAAATTAGCTTTGAAAGATCAACTTATGCCTAAAACCTCAGTCGAGCGCCATCTACAGGCGGTCGGTCTTTTACTGCATTGATTTTGAATTTCGCGCCACTAGCCCAGGCCATGAAGTCCTGACGTCATTGCCGCTGCCGCTCTTGGCTATAAAAGCGGCCCAGTCTCGCTCACGGCCCCCGTAAGCGAGTTGAGAAGGAATAGCGAGAGAGTATTTTCAATCATTGTCCAGGTTGCCATTAGTTATGCATTAGGTAGATTTTCTTTAGCATAGCTTTTTGTATTATAGATAATTGTGTAGTTATATGCGTTGTGTTTGAATCTTGTAAGTTTAGTAATTACAGAACAGTAATAAAACTGGCAAATCTTAATTTCATTTACATCATTCAATCTAATAAGCAACATTTTAAAGGTAAAGACTTTAAATATACGTCCTTACAGAGTCCATTTAGTGGTAGTTTGTGCATGGTACATTGGTTAATTACCTTAATTTCACTAAATTTAGCAAATAGAAATTACTTTGCTTCTTGAGTCCACAATGTTTAGAACACCGTTAGTCAAGCCTTTAAGATAACATGGATGATCTGGTTATCTTCAATGACAAACCGATAAACAATTTCAAAAGGACTGGTGTCCCTGCAACAAATATTAATATTATTTTTTGTTTATTGCACATGTTTGTGCACTTTGCTGTAAGAAAAATAAAATAACTTGTAATACATATAGTCCATATCGCTATAACTCACATGCACTGCTGAGCGACGACCGATCATTCCCATGCTTATGGTAGATAGACTACAGCAAAAAGTCTACATTAAAATAGAATCGTAAATTTCTGAAAGTAGCCCGCCAGGACAGTTACGTTCTCTTTAGCTGCGATGCTACAACATCGATCCTTGCTCAATGCTAAGCAGCTCCTTTGTAAATTACAAACACTCTAATAAATAAGCCAGCGCCTCAGAGCAGTCCTCAGGTACAGGCTCTGTCTGTCTACGATGCATTCTCCTGTGTAGAGAAGAGCTGTAAAAGTTGTCCAGTAGAACATGTTCTACACCAATTAGCTCGCTGGACTCATGCTCGGGACTTGTTCACGAGTAGCTCTAAACAAACGGGGGGGGTTGACGTCAGATGACTTCAGCGTCAATCACAGACCCCAGACCCTCCACTCCCCTTAGTCCTCCAGAACACCCCTTTCTCTGAGATTTTCAAATCTGAGGCTCTGAGGCTGAGGCTCTGGAAGGGGGGGTTAGTATGTAACTCTTTAAATAAAATCAATTTCTGAAAATATTAATTGATTTGACATACCAACTCGATGTTTAATTCAAATCGATTTTTTTTGCCCTGCCAGACTCAGTATTTGATTTTTTTTTAACCATTAAATTTGCTCAAGCAATATCACTCATGTCCTACTGGTTGGGGGCCCCCTTGGTTAGGGGCCCTGGGCAGTTGTCTAACTTTGCCTAATGGTAAAACGCCCCTGAAATGATCGTGCACATTGACGAGAAATGTCTGTTTAATGTGTTCACCCAACACGTTAAGAGCAATCATAGACTATGCACCCAAATGTTTTCTGTTATTCTTAAAGAGGACAGTGCATATTAATGAACAATGAAGTACAAACACTTCTGTGTAAATATATTTAGATTAGAACCAATTCTTTACTTTTCCACTCAACTGCATGCTCCTGGTTGGCGTTATGTTCTTCCAATAGTTTATGACAGTCGACCATGTGCGTCTCGAAATGGCTGACTCTCTTCCCATCCCCCCCCAGGTGTGTCTGACACTGACGGCTAAGCGCATGGCCAAGAAGAACTGCCTGGTGAAGAACCTGGAGGCCGTGGAGACCCTGGCTCCACCTCCACCATCTGCTCCGACAAGACGGGCACCCTGAACGCAAAACCGCATGACCGTGGCCCACATGTGGTTCGACAACCAGATCCACGAGGCCGACACCACGAGGACCAGAGCGGCACCTCCTTCGACCGCAGCTCCGCCACCTGGCCGCCCTGTCCCGCATCGCCGGCCTCTGCAACCGCGCCGTCTTCCTGGCCGACCAGAACAACGTGCCCATTCTCAAGGTGGGTATTGTCACGGGAAACGCCACACGCTGCGCACCGGCTCCTCCATTCAGGCAGCCACAATGGAGCGAGCGTCCATTATTTAGTAGGCACTATATTTAACTTTTGACTCGGCTTTTGTACATGTTCAAATGTTGTCCCCTGAAAAAAAACATATCTGGAGTGGAGCTTTGGTCCGTAGAAGTAGCACAGTTTGAGCCTACTACTTTGCTTGAGGCTTGTGAGAATGAACCTTTATGCTTTGTGGTTTGATGATTTGACGTAACGTTCGCAGAGGGATGTTGCCGGTGACGCCTCCGAAGCCGCTCTCCTCAAATGTATTGAGTTGTGCTGCGGCTCTGTCGCTGGCATTCGAGAGAAGTACCCCAATGTCGCTGAAATCCCCTTCAACTCCACCAACAAATACCAGGTACACCCTCATGCTCTGTCTCATTAATTGGAAGAATGGTTAGCGCCTTCTAGTGTTGGGGCAAAATACAAGAATATGTACAAACACTTTATGGCTTTGGTAAAATTACATTACCTATATGTGAATTTTCCTTTTCTGTACTTACATTATTATTAAAATGTAAGTGCGTGAACGTAGACACCTGAACTTCAAACAGTTAGAGGCTACTTAGTACATTTTATGAAAAGTTGCTGTCGCCCCCCCGCAGCTGTCCATCCATAAAAACTCCACCTCGGGCGAGACCAAGCATCTCCTGGTGATGAAGGGAGCGCCGGAGAGGATCCTGGACCGCTGCTCCACCATCGTGCTCCAGGGCAAAGAGCAGCCGCTGGACGATGAGATGAAGGACGCGTTCCAGAACGCATACGTGGAGCTGGGCGGCCTGGGAGAGAGAGTGCTGGGTATGAACAGAAACCTATCATAGACACAATTAAAATGAAAACAATCTAAAGTAATGTGATTTCACCTCATTCATTCAGTTTGGACTAATACTTCCACTTTGTTTTTTCTTCATCTACTGCAGCAGCACTGTATTTCTAAAACAAACGGTTCTAAAATTCTCTGTATTTCCTACAGAGGAAGGACCATTCCTACAAAATGGTCCTTCCTTAAACTAATCTGTGATCTATAATGTAAAGTACGGTACTAAAAAATGCATTTATTTAGAGTCACTAAACCTTATTTTACCCTCACGGCCGTCCTTCGGAGTCAAAATGTGAGAAAAAAGGTAAACCTTGTTACGTCACATATTGACTATTTGGGTTGACCGTACACAACAAATTACTACATTTACAACATACTTTTATGGGGCAAAAATAATGTAACCTTACTAAAAGAAAAGTCTTTATAATGAAAACTAGATCAAAACAACAACAGACATTTACACAGGCACAGACAGTGTTTTTGTACATTTCGAAAGAAATGTTCCCTGAGAAAGACTGGCGACATTGAAATGGTTCAACGACCCACTTTTTGAGTCCCGATTCCAAACTCCCGACTCACTGACGCTGCCTTAAACAGTCACAAGACCAGTGCTCAGTTGTTAGTGGACGAGGCCTTTCTGTGTGGAGTTTGCATGTTCTCCCGTGTCTGCGTAGGTTTCCTCCGGGTACTCCGGTTTCCCCTACCACTAAAACATGTACAATAGGCCAGGATGAATGAGAGTGTGTTTGAGACTGCGAGTGTGGGACAACAGATGAAATTAGCCCAAGGCTACAATCTGGTGTGCCTTGTCTACATGCATGAGACCCATGTGTGCTCATTAACATGCACTGTCCTGACTAAATAAAGTATAGACAGAAAATGAACATTATTCACTGTTCTATCACCATGTCATATCACCAGCGGCCTACAGAGTGCGCTCCAAGTCAAAATTCTGACCAGCCTAGTCTCTCACTACTCACTACTTTTTGTCCTTACATACACATTACTTCAATTGTAATTTGTGGAACATCAATGCTGAAGCACCCAAAGGAATGTTTCTGATATATATTTTAAGCTATAAGAAATATGAATGGCTTGTTTTGTCTTTCGATAGGATTCTGCCACTTCAACTTGCCTGATGACCAGTTCCCAGAAGGCTTTGCTTTCGACACAGAGGAGGTCAACTTCCCCACTGAGAACCTTTGCTTTGTCGGACTCATGGCTATGATCGACCCTCCCCGTGCCGCTGTGCCCGATGCCGTGGGCAAATGCAGGAGCGCTGGCATTAAGGCATGTAGAGACACAACACAATGGTACCCTTAAACATCATCTCACTTTTGCAATAACTGTTTGCATTTTCTTTGTGTAGGTCATCATGGTTACAGGAGATCACCCGATCACAGCAAAGGCCATCGCCAAAGGTGTGGGCATCATCTCTGAAGGCAACGAGACTGTGGAGGACATCGCCATTCGCCTCAATGTTCCGATTTCTGACGTCAACCCAAGGTGAGAACAAAGTAACAATAGTACAATAGACACATGTACAAACAGACCTGGAGTGGTTGAGGGTGCGAAATTGGCTTTTCTTTATTTTCAACACATAGTGTGATTCTCATTGAAGACAAACTATGATCATGTAGGGAACAAAAATAACTAAAAATATGTTTTATATTTTAAATTCTTCATAATTGAAACACCATTTCTGGTGACTACATCAGAAGCACACTGAGAAAATGTCAACAGTGTGCATAGCAGTAAATAAAACACGGCTATTTGAAATGATCTATTTCATCTTTTTTTCTTGTTTAAAACCTAATTCCATATGTGTTCATTTGTAAATGTACACCTCCAGTGAGAAGTTAATGTAATCTAATGGAAATAGACTTGAAATAAAAGAAAACTCAACACATAAAAAAGCGTTTCCAAACTTTTGACGGGTACTGTAAATAAGCAGCTACTGTTTTTAGTATGGATTAAACAACAAAGAGCTGTTCTCATTACACAGTTTCAATGCACAACGTCCGCTCGCCAAATAGGGATTATTTTGCAACGCTGATCCATCTCCTCGCCGCTGCTTGGATCTTTGTCAGGCAACGCAATAAAATAAAACATCTGCACTCACTGCACCGCTAGATTCACAGGCAACAGAGCCCAGACATGAACAGGACCATGTTTTACTCCTCTACATTTGTGAATTGTGCTTTCAAACTCCCACAAAGAACTGAAAAATAAGAGCTGTGAAAATGATCAGGTACACTTCAATGAATACGCCCTCTGCTGGTGACCATGGCTGAGCGTTTGCCTGTTTTCATTACATTACTTTAAGTTATAAACCATGTTATGACTAAGGTGCTCAGAAGTGTTTTAGGTATTTTAAAAGCTTGAATGACGCGCAATATCTGCCTTTTAATCAAAAATAGTTCCACTTTGATTTCATTAGCTCTAGCACATAAAAATGATTTTGACTAACGAGCCTTACACCGCACTGCTATTCATTTACTGCGGGCAAATAATTCTACACGGGCCGCTGGCTCCTCTGAGCCTTTATCAGCAGATTTCTCTGTGGACGTCTTCCAATCGAACCCCCTCCGCTCTCCGGAGAACTGTTCAAATGGAAAACGCTGATCTGTTCTTGCCAGTGTATTAGTTACTTTAAAAGGTCCTATATCATACTTTGAGCTGTATCATTTGTGCGTCCTTTTCCCCCCTCTCTTCAAAGAATGTTGTACAATTTGTGCTTATATGATCTGGGCCTGGTGGTATTTTATCAGGTGATGCTTGGTGTGAAAAAGTTTTAACAGTGTAGTCAACATCTAAAACCATTTGGATGTGCGACGTTTGAGGCTAAAGCTGTGGTGACCAGGCTATAATGTGGAAATAAATAAATATATAAATAAATAAATGCATTTTCGCCAAACATCATCTTTCACATCTTTCATAATGTGTCATTCCCGTTCTGCTGCCTGCAGAGGGCGCTCCAGGCCAAATACTTCCCAGTCCATGCTCTCACTCTTTCTATTTCTTTTGTTCAAACTTACAATATCAATACTAGGGTACCACAAAAAGAAACAAACAACAAAAGAAATTAGTAAAGAGGGAAAGCCAGAAAGAAAAAATAGAAGGAAGGAACGGAAGATCACAGCAGGAGAACCACTTTGTGACATCAGCAGGTGAGGGCAAGTGTTAATGAGATTAGACAGACTGACCCCAAACCAACTTCAGGTCTGTTTGACATTGCAAGCTCTGCAAAAATCAGTGTAAACTTGTAAATCTAGCTGAAAATGAAAAGCGGCGTGGGCGTTCTCCGCAGGGATGCAAGGCCTGCGTGGTGCACGGGGGAGATCTCAAAGACTTGACCTCCGAGCAGCTGGACGAAATCCTGAAGAACCACACGGAGATCGTGTTTGCTAGGACCTCGCCGCAGCAGAAGCTCATCATCGTGGAGGGCTGCCAGAGACAGGTGAGGCTGTGGGCATTATGTGATTGAGGATTGATCATTTCAGAGTGGAGATAGTCAAATATTGTCAACTGGACCGGGGACGTTTCACTTCTATTCAGTTTCTTCTCACTCTTGTTGTCAGAATGTAAGATCTGGCCACTCTGGGACAGGTTTTAATCCTTTTGTAATTATGACTTATTTACTGTAGATAACATCTGTTCTAAGTACTAATTTATAATTCTATTTTAGATAAGCAGCAGTTTAATGAAGGAAAGTTGGGAATAAAACTTAATTTTAATAAACTTTTTAAGTTAATGGCATGGATAGAGTGAATGTTCCATGTTCTTGACTCACTCATTTCTCACTGATATAGTTACAGACGGCAATAAATGGCCATGCTCGAAGCAGCCAGAGGGGGAAACGGAACTTTCTCTCATTTCTCCACCATTACTTTAAGAAATGCTGAATTATGAATATAATTTTTTTGTACTAAATAAAGATAGACATCGAGAGGTGCAAAGTGGTTCAATAGCCCATAAATACTTGAAAAACCGACGAATGCTAACCAAGGAGCTATTGTTAGCTTCGTGCTACATATACTAACGTTAGCTTCATGCTACATATGCTAACGTTAGTGATTCCCATGAAAGGTTTTCTTCCCCCTCAGCTAGGCCACGCCCCCTTGTATGACGCATTCTGCCTGTATCTATAACATGGTTCTTTACCTCTACCTATGTCACTTCCTGTCAGTGTCCAATAAGGAAGTGAAACAATAAACATAACAAAAAATGAACTGATGAAAACTGGGTACCATTTTTATTTTATATTTATGTTTTAAAGGGGGGTATTATGTAAAATTGACTTTTTCAAGCTTTACGTCATGTAAAACTCCATGCCTGGAGTGTTGCCTTGGCAAATTCACATATTTTTGAGTAATCAGTAAAAACTTAGACGGCAGCCATTTTAGGTGTAGCTTTACCTCAGTCCTCCTAGGAACGCCCCCACCTCCTGGAGACGCCTCTGGACCTTTCGTCACCAGCCAAGCCACCAACCACTGCTCCTCAGCTCAGCAGAGCCCCCTCCCCGCACAGTGTTGTTGTTTAGATGCCACAGCAGTGTGCTGAAGGGGGCGTGTCGGAAAGCTTCTTAAAAAGACAGAGGCCTATTTCAAGACGTTCAGTACAGCCATTTTGAGAGAACAATTTTATTCAAGGCAGTTATTTTAATTTACTGCATATACAGACCAACAGAAGGTTACGTCATCATTGTAGTGTGCTATGTGATTGAAAAAAGCATAATACCCCCTCTTTAAGCAAAAACCCACGGCTTGGTACGGATGATCTATTGCTTTCATAAAATAGTTTTGCGTTTCGATCTGTCATTTTGAAGCAAGCAAGGTAAATAACTAGATCCTCATCCTCCCCCGCTGTGTGTCTTCAGGGTGCCATCGTGGCGGTGACTGGTGATGGCGTGAACGACTCCCCCGCTCTGAAGAAGGCGGACATCGGCATCGCCATGGGCATCATGGGCTCGGACGTGTCCAAACAGGCCGCCGACATGATCCTGCTGGACGATAACTTCGCCTCCATCGTGACCGGAGTGGAAGAGGACGTCTGATCTTCGACAACCTCAAGAAGTCCATCGCCTACACGCTGACCAGCAACATCCCCGAGATCTCGCCCTTCCTCCTGTTCATCCTCGCCAACATCCCCTGCCCCTGGGAACCGTCACCATCCTCTGTATCGACCTGGGAACTGACATGGTGAGGCTCGACCAACACTCCTTGTCAGCGGGAAACCTTTGTTTTTATTGATAAGGGTTGAAATTGTGTCACAAACTGACTACGTGTGTCTGTCCAGGTCCCCGCCATCTCTCTTGCTTACGAGGCCGCCGAAAGTGACATCATGAAAAGACAGCCCCGAAACCCCAAAACAGATAAACTGGTGAACGAGAGGCTCATCAGCATCGCTTACGGGCAAATAGGTATGTGCATCAGTCGCTAAAATGGGTTAATCACTGGATTTGCTTCAAATAATGTAGCACGAGTGCTAACCGCTGTACTACCGTGCCACCTTCATCGTCTCAACAGTGAGACTGTCCCGTCACGCAAATAGTTTATGATTTAACAGATTTGCAATGACTCTGCTGGGGCGGACGGACCAGTCAGTTCCATGAGTCAAACTCTACACATTTTCACAACAAATTGCGTACTAAACCATTGTCTCGGCACGTTAAATATGATCAAATTCACTTTAGTATAACAAAAATACACAAAAGCATCAGCAACCTTTGTACTATCATTCCTACTTCGACGAAATGCCAATGAATTTAGGATCATAGCTTTCTTTCATAAGCTAACACGCTAAATCCAAAAGTATAACAATGGCACGAAAAACGTTCTAAAAAGTCCATGAATAAAAGTTTATTTTAAATCTCGTAAGGCCATGAAAATATCACGACAATCCTCCTCCGACAGCCCAGTTAGGTCTTCATGCTGCCCTTATTTTGGAACAGTCTTGGCCTCTGATTTTGTTCCCTGGACAAGGAAACAGCGGGACTTGTCTTCCCACCGAGGCTACTGGGAACAGCGGGTCTTCCAGACTCCGACAAGTGTCGCTGTTTCTCGTGTACTCACTGACAGCACTCTCTGACTCTTAATTCAAACTCTTACCTCAGCCCTAACATTAAGTCAGAGGAGCAACGGTAACTCTGGCGTCTAGACGTTCCGCTCAACCCCAGAGCCCACAGACGGTCTGTTGTTTTTAATTGCAGCTGCCTTCAACATTTGTTTTGTATTGGAGGTATGCTGGCCATCACGATGACTTTTCCCGGTGGCCGACGCACTTTTGGGGCAGTCAGACCAGATGCGAGATCAGGCCCACATTGCGCCACAAACGGCCCAGAATAGTAACATCTTCATCCTTGGGTTATGGTTCCAAAATATTCTCTTATAATGAACAGTGGGGGGAATTTCTTGTACGTAGGCCGACCATTAGTCCTGGCACAACAACAATTCATTTGCCAAATTAGCCTAGGTGAAAAGAGTTTATTGTAACATCCTTTATGACCCAGAAAACTTTAGAAATCTATTCTGAGAAATATGTATGCAAAGAAATGCAGAGAGGGCCGGTAATACCCAAAAAATTCAGGCAATCCAACAGCTTATTAATGTGGGCGGTTCCTGCTTGTCTTTCCAGGTATGATGCAGGCGACTGCAGGGTTCTTCACATACTTTGTGATCCTGGCCGAAAACGGATTCCTGCCCATGGACCTGCTGGGCATCCGTGTTAATTGGGATGACCGGTACAACAACGACCTAGAGGACAGCTACGGGCAGCAGTGGGTGAGTATCACAACATTGACAGTTATTTCCAACCATCCAAGCTCTCTCTTGGTGCTAGTTAACTCATTTCGGGGTGTTCTTTCAGACGTACGAGAGCAGAAAGATCGTCGAGTTCACCTGCCACACAGCATTCTTCGCCAGTATCGTCATCGTGCAGTGGGCCGATCTCATCATCTGTAAAACAAGGAGGAACTCCATCGTGCAACAGGGGATGACGTATGTCCCTTTTACTCTTTAAAGCACTGAAGTATTTACTGTATTTTTGAAGACTCATTGGCATTGGCTGTACCTTAAGCACACTGCCACCTACTGTTTGGAGAGAAGCTTCTAAACTGAAAGCACATGGAAAATGTTATACTTTTCACCGAAATGTAGTGGAGTAGAAAGTATTCATGGTTTCTACTCAAGGCTTGAAAACAAAACTTAATTCAATTTCAAGTCCTAAAAAGTCTTAATTTAGCTGAAAGTGAGTTTAGGTCTTAAATTTGAAGTGTGCGTTTTTGAGACTCGCTCCTCCTCAGAGAAATTATTTACATTATGAAGTATGTAGTAAACTGTACATTTATTACATGTCAGAGGTTCTCAAACAATAAATCAGAAGGTCCGAAAATTCTGTGCTCATTGCACTAAAACTATAAACATTTAAATAGCAAAAGTGTAATATATATTTATAAAAATAATAATTTAATGATCAGAATGTATTTAACACAAGCAAGTATAAAATTGGAATTTATTAACAAACAAAAAAATCAAGAGTAAAGAGCAGTCCCATGATGGGACACTTAAAGGATCTGTATCATGCTATTTTAGCCATTCCAAAGTAAAGTATAGGCATTTATATGATATATTGTACCTCTATCACTACGGAGTACTCATTTTTGAGAGAAATATAAGTATTTTTGGGGGGTATTTTCCCACTCTGGGGGTGTTTTTGATAAGGAAATAGCATAACAACATGGCTAAAAGCTCCAAAAAGTCGATTTTGCATGATCTAGCTCCTTTAAGAGTTCTAATGAGGGACATGGCTCTGTCTGCCTCTTTATATGCTGCCCCTACAGGCCAAAGCTGCAACTGCACCTATGGAGCAACAAGCTCTGCTAACTGCTATGGCAGAGATGCCACCAGGGTCCGGATCAAATAACCTCGAGGTTCACATCCGGACCTGTGTCCGGAGTTTGAGAAGGCCTGATTAGATATAGATAGATCTATCTATTATATTTTTGAATAATCCAATCCAGTTTATTGAAAACATGAGTCCAAAATTTCATGTTGCAAAGTTTACAAAACCCTAGTATTATTTATACTTAAAAGTAATAAGTTCTCAACAAAAATACCCCTCAGATCCTCAAAAACTCACCTGAAGTGCAGTTCTTAAAGTAAACTAACTTTGCTACCGACCACCTGGTTGGGCATAAAACGATAGCGTTGCTCATTTGTCTTTTCCACCATTGACGCTCTTAGCATCTCCTTATCTCCTGGTCTTGTCTTGCAGAAATCGCATCCTTATCTTTGGGCTGTTTGAGGAGACCGCCCTGGCTGCCTTCCTTTCATACTGTCCCGGGATGGACGTGGCGCTCAGAATGTATCCCCTCAAGTGAGTCAGACACACCAGTCCACACCATTTCACATTAAAACAACAGGATTACCAGGTTTTTAATAACAGCGCCACATATGTTATGTTCTGCTTTCGTGCCTAATTGGGCCTCGGTTTGTGTTTGAGTTGATTTGTGCGCTACAGTGAATAATTGGATCATATTTTAAAAGAAGCAATCCATGAAATCCTGTTTGTGTTAATATGCTCAGATTAGCGTCTCCTTCAGTCAGTCTCCCAGGCGTACCATTGGAGATATTCATCCTGTCTCCCTCGCAGTGCTACAATAAACACCAAAGCATCAGCGACCTCCATGCTATCATTCCCACTTGGACCAAATGCCTAGAATTGAGGAAGTCCACTACTACTAAACGGGATCAATCTAAAGTGACCCTCTGTGTCTCCATCTTTAGGCCAAGCTGGTGGTTCTGCGCCTTCCCATACTCCCTCCTTATCTTCTTATACGATGAAGCCAGAAGATACCTCCTCAGACGCAACCCGGGCGGTGAGTGCTGCTCTTTTTGTAATCGGTGCATATGTTCAACATGCGCAAGCTAATTGTTCATTCATTGAATTTGTATGGTTTACGTTTAAATTGTCATTGTAAGGAATCTGACCTTTAAAAAAAAAAAAAAAAAAAAAAAAAAAACAGGGCATTCGTCTTGAGACTCATCTTGAGACATTGTAGGGCAAAGATAATTTTAGCCCACGTCCCAAAGGAAGCGGTGTCTTTTGGAAATGTGAGTAACGTGGGGTTCATTCATAGCTGAAGGCCCCGCTCTGTCTCTTGTGTTCCCGATTTGTCCACTTTTTTGACTCGCTTCTACTCTACCTGTTTTTGAAGTGTTTCCATCAGCCCACTTTACTGTTAACTGGTACTTTTTTAGTACCTGCTTGGCCTTGGTTCTAACCAGGCCAAGGTAAAGCAGTATACTTGATCATAGTTTTTCCTCAATTAAATAGTTTTGTTATCTAAAACTTAAAGGTGCACTATGCAACTTTTTCTGTAAAAAAAGAAAACCCAGTTCATATTGGTGCGTATTTGACCTTTCAGTAACCCAGTGGCAACCCAGGGTTTCTGGTAGGTTTTCAGAATGGAATGCATATGAGTAACCATGGATACAGTTAACCCATTGGGTCACTAAAAGGTCAAATACACATTTTTACATAATGTTATTTTATTGACCTTTATTTAACCAGGATAGTCCCACTGAGATTAAGAATCTCTTTTTCAGGGGAGTCCAGGCCCCAGAGGGGAACCTATTGTACATGTTTTAGTGCACTATGCAACATAATAAGCTGTATAGTGCACCTTTTAACCAAATGCAAAATCAACTTATTTTGTTCTTTTTCTGCTGCTGGGGCTGTATTACTTGGATTTTGTAGTGCCACAGATCATCCATCTTCGGATTGGTTGTAGACAGTTCTGTCCTCAAAAGTGTGTTTGTCGCGGTGCCGTTGATTGCCCGCCTGTTGCCCGAAACCAAAAGCTTGTTTTCACTGTTTGGTCACGTGTTGAGCGTGAATCACAAGTAATTTTTTCAAAGTTTTTTTTCCCCACAAAAAAAACAAACAAGATGAGGACAAGAACAAGGCTCAAATAGAGAAATGAATTGGTGAAATCATGGCAACAACTTGACTTTTGCACGCTGTCAATTTCCCAAGCATTTTTGTTGTGGACTGTGTGAGCAAAAAGAATAGAAAAAGGACTAGAAAAAGTTCATTTATTTCTGTAATTCAACTTAATGTGTGAAACTAATATATGATATGGCATGCAAAGTGACATATGTCAAGCCTTTGTTTGTTTTAATTTTGTTTAAAATGATGGCTTGCAGCTTATAAAAACCCCAAAATGAAAATTTCAGAAAATTTGAATATTACATGAATATTGAATTGTCAATAAAACTACTCGTATTTGGAAGAAAAAAAAGAAAAAGGACTAGAGTTAGTGATTTATTTCGGCTTCTCGGGATTTGGATACTGCGCTAATGATACCGTAGCAATATATCGTTGTTACCCGGAGGCTTCGCTAACGCCACATTCCAGCAGCCGAGGAGCAGTGCTGGTCCGGCGCATATACAGGCCTGTATGTGTTCCAGCTGCACAACAGCCCTCTCAGAACACATCAGTGAGCACGCTCAGCCATGGACATAATGTGTAACAATCACGCAGCACGTTAGCCTCACTCCGCTAACCAGCTCGGAAGGCAGTCACGGAGGAGGGAGGGCCTGGAAACACAAATGGAACAGATAGAGCCTTTTTAAATCCAACAAAAAGGGGGAAGGAAGTTGAAGATATTTTAATATCTTATGACTCTGTACCGTTGTTAAGCGCTGATCCTTCTTCGCAACGCTATGTACTCCAAATACCTGTAGTGGAAGATAGCAAACGTAAAACTATTTTCTTTACTATCAGATTTTTACATTAGATTTTTTCCCCACAAATGACTATCCATGGATGTATCTTATTAACAGGAAAGTGTAGGCCCTCAGACCTGTGTCCAGTTTGCTCAGTGGCCGCTCCGTGGTACTGCAGCAGAAAATCCCACTGAGCCCAGAGAGGATTCTTCCCGTAAAGCGGCCGTGGAAAAACAAACCACTTGTGTTCGGCTGACAAGGGGCCGATTTATTAGCTCTTTGAATATCATAGACTTTATCTCCATTCGGAATGCTTGTATCGCTCAAAAATATGACTCAAAAGACCTAGCCTAGCCAGCACTAGCTTCCCGTCGTGCTGGTTGGTCAGATTCAGTCATGTGGACACAAAAGCGGATGTAACGTTTAAAATAGTTCAAGCATGAGTAAAGTTACACACACGTTAGCGCAGTGCAATCTAGCGGCTTCACATGACAGAGAAGAGTCTGAGTAAAAAAGTGGACAGAGTAAGGCATTAGCGGCACATTTGGGATCACTGATATGTTCGTGCTTTGAATTTCACTACAGTTCGTGACTTAAATGCGCCGGATGACCTGGTATCAGAGGCGTGCTGGCCATAGGGAGAGTCGGGACGTTTCCCGGTGGGCTGCTCGGTTCCGGTGCTTCTGGGCCGGGCCATCAGAATAAAATAATGAAATAATAACAGACTCACAGTTGTGCTATTCCAGGCCTAAAGGCTTTAACTGGGCTGCAGCAGGAGCATGAGCTGCTGTTCCAAATATAAATGAAGTAACACAAGCGTAATTGTCATGGAAATCTATCAAAATAACGACTGACGAACTTTTCATTCTTGCGGCGGGGAGATACCATTTCATATTGAACTAACTCAGAGGGGTGTTTAAGTGGAACGCCCCTCCGCTTTAGTTCAAGTTGGTGCAGTCCAATCCAGCGGAGACAAGTGTCTGCGCGAGTTAAGAGACTAAAAGGCAGTAAAAGGTAGAAAAGTGGACAAATAAATGTTTTTACCTACATAACTTGTGCTGATTGTTGGTTTGTATCAGGCTCAGACTGTGTGTGCAGCGGACCATGTGAAAAGAGAAATTGTTAGAAAATTGTCAATGTGGTATTTGATCCAGCGACCTCTTGTACTTGGGACCAGCGCACTATTACGGAGCTATAATTCCGGGCCGGTCTTCTCCAAATTCCCGGGCTGAAATTAGGTCCCAGCACGCCCCTGCCTGGGATGTTAACTCCACTTTAAGTTTTAGTAAGGAAGAACATCACGCCAACAGAAATGGGCCGTACGTTTTCGTCAGGGGAATCGGCATTGGCCTCCGGTACTCCTCGTCTCCTGAAGACGCGCCACGGCCCTGGCAGGTCTATATTTAGAGCGTGTTGCGCTGACATCCGTGACCCTGTCGGTTTCCCTCGCATCACTGTCACCCACCTGAGCCGCGGTATCATCCGCACGGCGTGGGGCAAATGTCAGCTGCTCCCGCTCACACCGGCCTTTGCGGAATCTTTGTAGCATTGTGTGGAGGTGCCATAATAAGCTAGTCCTTAATATAGTGTCTCCAGCAGGGGGGCAGAACATGGTTCAATTGGAGATGCAAGCACTGAATAAAGTGGTTTCATGTTTAGAAATATTTGGGTAGTGCTTATTACTCATCCTAATAATCACATCATTTCATAACTGTGGCTGTCCAAAGTGTGTGCGTGTTTCATCGTCTTTCGAATGAAACCGAGCTGAAAAAGAGGTTTGGATGGGTTTCGGGTCCCAATGCGGCAAAGGAAATGACTTTTTTGGGGGACGGCTAATGGGCTTTTATCTCAAACCTCCCGCTCCACTAAAAGCCAAGATACGCAAGTCAACATTATGATGAAAAACATAATGTTTTTCATCATATGTTGTTGTTTTGATGAAAAACATGCACAAGACAGGCTGCGTTTCTCAACCAGGGCTTCGCAAACACTAAGCAGAAGGCACTGTTAGGCATGTTCGTCTGTTGGAAGGAAAACCAAGATTCAATCAGTTAAATTCAAGAAAGATTTATTCCCTGTTGTTTACAATTCTAGTACAGAGCTCTGGGTGCATATCTAATTCTCCCTGCGGCCTACATCTAAGCGGGGCTTACGACAGGCGATCTGCACTGCCCATGTCCCTGCACCCAGCACATAAAAACACAATCATTCATATTCATGATCAATGTTGTCTCCTCCCAGGGGGAGGAAACGGGCCTAGAGCAAGAATGTGGTTTATCATACGTGCAGGAATAAAAACGCTCCCATGTCTGCCAAGCTCAGCTGTAACATAAGCCCATTATAATAAAATAATCATAAAATAAATGAATGAATCCCTTCAGCACTTATCATTATTTCAGATTAAAAAATAAAAAGAAGAAACTGAATAGCATTTCATAATCTGTTTTAAAAGTAAACTAAAGTTTAAGTTCAGTCACATTTTGCCGTAAAATGTTTTGATTTGTAGTGTGACACGGCACACTACGAAATACTAATAAATGTGATCGTGGCGTTTTAATAAACATCTCTAAATCCAGATGTGCCTTGGAAACTTTATTCTCCACTAATAAATGTGAGTTGAGTGGCTCACTTTGTAAATATGTTCCCAGGTGCCTTGAAGTAAGGGGTACATAACGGGATTCCATTTCACATTTTGCAAACCTAGTTGTAGCTGGATTAGCATTTCTGTTTAGTGGTTGCCAGGTCATCCATCCATTCCTACTTTTTGTATCTGTTCAAAAGCAGGACCGTCTGGGACTTTGCTATAACAATCACAAAAACGACATAAATCGCTCACATTTGTCTCTGCTCTTCGATGCATCGTAAAACCACTAACTTCCTTGTTTCCAAAATACTCCGCTTGTCATTTGCGTCATATCCAGCTTTTCTCTGATTGGTTAACATGCTTGTCAATCACACCCATCGGGAATTTGAAGAAATCACTCCTGATCCCAGACTACAGCATCAGGATCTTAATAATATGAAAAGAGTGTTAATCAAAAAGAAGAAAGGGTTTGATTGTTAAATAAAACAAAAGAACATTGATTTGCCCTTTTGATATTGCATTATGAAGCATGCCTTTGTTTAGATTTACATAGTAATAATGTGGTATCATGTTTTGTCTGTTTGCAGGCTGGGTGGAGATGGAGACGTACTACTGAGTCCAAAATTCGTTTCTTCATTGTTCCTGCCCCATGTTACAGATCTGACTAACATGTTAGCCAGACCAAAAGCCAATGTGCCAAGCATGGACATCTTCAAAAAAAGCATTTCTGTCTGTACGTGTAATTCACAATAAAGCATCCTGGTTTGTGAAGCCCGTCTGGTGTTTGCATTCCTCATCTTCATAGATTTTATGTTTTATGATGTGGCACTTGATTTGAGAACTTCCGGATTAGACTATTTCTTTGTTTCCTGCAAAAAGTTAAGCAAAGAGGCCCCAAACCAAGCTTTATGTAAAATTGAGTTAGTAAGTATCAAGCTGACACTTTTCACCTTGTTAGTCCTCAATATTGTGGGCCCCAGAGGATGCCAGACCAATGTGTTTGTGCTCCGCTATTATCTCGATGAGCAGACCGCTAATGCTAAGAGGTGCTCAGCGGAAATTAACAGGTGCTGTCTACATTGTGTTTGCCCCGGTCGTTAAGTAGGGGCCCTAATTCACATCCCTGTGGGGCTTGGTGAGAGTGTCTAGTCAAGCAGAACACTCGGACAGCGAGAACAAATAAGAACAAGAAGAAGTATAAGAAGATATGTTTAAGTTCTTATTAGTCTTTTAAAGGAAAGGATTTGATCTTAACATCCAAGGAACCAAACTTGTTTATAGGATAAGTTTGTTTGGTTTGGGGCTGACAATGATTGAAAAACTAAAATAATCATATAAAGTAGGATGGACAACTCCTGTATAGGACTGAGAGCTTACACGGACAATAATATTGAGTAAATAAAATAATTGGGAGTTTGGATCTGAATGTTACTCGTAGTTTAGTTCTAGAGTGCAGTGACCCACACGCAAAAAGGGGACAAATATACAAGATGTATTTGAATAAACCCAGTATAAGGAGGGCAGCTGACAGCTGTAGATGTGTCAGCAACATGTGAAAACAAAACATGCAACTGTCGGGATTCAATCGTCAGGGTTCTACATGATGCACTGATACAGATTAATTCATCCTGGAATCATCTCCCACACCCGTCCAGGACCCCTGCTTTGGTCAACTGTGGACTAAATTAGAGACCCCCAAAATATTGTCAAAACCTGTACTAATTTGCTGGTGGAGGTGTGTATAATCTCTTTGTCCCGGCTCACCTATATACACAAACTGAGTGTGTAAGTCTGTGGCTGTTTTCAAAAGGGCCCCCAAACCCATGTTCGCCCAAGCCATCCAAACAGAAGACTTTGGCGAACAAGACTTTTCTTTTTCTTTGAACGGCGGGCGCAGGACTAGGCTGTTCACATTTCGATTTCAGCTGCAGCGCTGTTACCTCAAGATCCCGGTGCTCGTGTTTGCAAACAAAATCAACGCGCCGAGCGTGGAGGCGGTGAGCGAACGGTGGGATTTATGCACGAGAAGGAGACACTAGAGGAGCTGAAATAAAGACGCCTCGATTGGGGTCTGTTGCGTACGCTGTCATGCTCTTGAAACGCACGGCTTGAACGCTGACGCCTTGAGATACAGTGAACGGTGCGGCGGATACAGTTGGTGGAAAGCGCCGTCAGAGAGAGCGAGAGAAAAGAGAGCGAGTGGAAGGAACATTATCATGCCTTCGTCCTCCGTTCACAAGCTGGGCCCCTGAACGTGCCTGTTGCTATGGTAACCGCTCTCTTTCTCTCTCCCTGTCCTGCTCTCTAATGTCTAAATAAAATCGGAGCTATTTTTAGAAGCACGCGGGCAAAACGCAAGCGCACACTGTACATGCGTGTCCATTCACTGAAGGAAGGCCAGAAACAGTGGAAGCATGGGGCCCATGTGTCCGGGCCGGTTCTGGATCAGTGAGGGGCCCCAGACCTGTAGCCTGTTAATTCTGAACTGTGTTTATTCAAACCTGGAGCTTTATATAAGGCACCAGTGTGCTAGAAAGAGCGCTGAGATATAGAGACTCAGTGAGTCGGCGCTGGGAGCCAGGAGTCCCGCAGTGCTCCACCTGCGCTCCTGCTCATTTACACCTCACAGCCGGGTTAGTCCAGTCTGCTGCGTTCTGAATGCCAGTTCATGGGAGACGGCTATACAAGTACACTTACATGAGCAGCGACAGTGTGCATATTTTATCATTTAGACGGGCCCTCTGCGCAGTCAGAGGTTTAGCTCATTCAGAAAGTCACTGCCTTTGAATTGTATCTCTCTTTTCTCATGGGGCTGTCACACGCATATTCTGAATCCTGTACATAACGTCAGTCAGCAGACCATATTATTAAAGCTAGACTTTTTACACAGGGGGAGCAAATGCCTTTCCCGTTTTAACTTTAACTGCTGCTTTTTTTTTTTTATCACTGTGTCCACTAGATTTGAGCAATCTCTGAGGGGTGTTCAACATCACATGGTATCTCCCAAATACAGAGAAACCAAAAATGTTTTTTGTTTTTTTTAATGGTGACAGTCACAAGTAGGGATACACCAATTCGATGCTGGTATTGGATATTGGAGCCAATCCTGGAAAAGAAATACAATATTGTGTATCGATTCCAAATATGCCGACGCATGACTGCGCATGCGTCAGCGTTTGTGTGTCTGTGTTACCAGCATCATCGAGCTCCTGCACAAACGCAGTTTTAAGTTTTTACTTATTTTACATCACTTTTAAACCTCGGAATCTGCACCCGCTTTTATCATCGTTCTATTTGGATCTACACTTTTTTTCTTTTTCCCCCAAAGCTTGGAGCGCTGTGTTATACTGCTGTGTCAACGTTGGCTGTGGCATCGTTAGCTGCACTATCGCTAGCTCTAAAAAAGCTGCAAACTTTTGTCAACTAGGTTTGCAAAGCAAATGCCGAAACCCCGGCAGGCAGGGTCCGCAACTGAGGAGGACTATGTGGGCCTCAGTCGAGTCACGGAACTCATGGAGCAGCAGAGAGATATGTTCAGGGAAATAATACAACAACAACACGAGAACTTTAAAGGATTCATTAAAATTATCATGGAATCAACAAACACCCGGTTGGACTTACAGTTAAAGGACATACAAGAACTAAAAACAAGCCTGTGTAACAGAGTGTAAAGCTGGTTAAATTCTGGTAATAGGATTACCTACTTGTTGTCTTATTGTGATGTTAATGTACCTGGCAGTGTGTGTAGTCCACGTATGTCTTTTGTTTTGGTAGTCTGTCCCCAACGTTGGCACTTCCGGTTTGGTCGATATACTGGTCAAACTCCGCCCTAGCTCTTTCTCTGTTCCTGTACTCATGAGAGAAAGGTTAGCGAGTTTTGTATCTAGAAGCATCGTGTTATTAGATTAGCATCTATGTAATTTTGGTTTGTCTTTTATGTTACTATAATGTTCTCGTATCATCCATGTTAATAATTTTGTACTTATGTGTTATTATTTTATACTTACGTGTTGTTTCCCCCCCGTGTTTCTAGGCCTCGTTGGGCACATGATATTAGGCTAACGCCAAAACTTTTATTTCCCTCTGCCAGGTATGTTGTTGTACATTTATGTTCTCTCTGTTCCTGTACTCATGAGAGAAAGGCCTCGTTGGGCACATGATATTAGGCTAACGCCAAAACTTTTATTTCCCTCTGCCAGGGTAAATAAATGGGGTTTGAGCGTTGCTCTTCCCCGATTGCAGCCTTGCCTCCTCTCCATGGTTCAGAGCACCATAAGCACAACACAACGCAGAGAAGTTTATCATAGGTCACACTGGTGCCGTGACTCTGTCGAACCGGACCCGACGTTGCTGGGTCTACGGTTCTCTCGTAATTGGGCTCCAGGACGGTTCTCCTGGGCCTTCACCGCCTCACCGCTGGGAGCTGCCAACGCTGTACGTCGGACCGTCGGCGCTCTAACCAACGGGGCGGGCCTCCCCTCGTCCGCGTCAACGTCTTCTGCTCACCGCCTGGGATGGAGCCGGAGGAGCTACACACACCCGCCATGGCCGGCAGAGGGCGCGGAGCCCTGGTGTCGCCTCTTCCTTTTCCCTTGAGTGATGTGGGTAGTAGTGTGGCTCGGGGCAGAGCTATGCCTCGTGCTATGAACAATGTGAGTTTTGAGCTGCCTAAGTGCAGCACGGGACATGTGTTTGGTGATGAAACTGTGGGGGGTATGAGCCAAATGAATGACATGATGCAACAGATGGGTCACATGTTGGCGGATAATATTGTGTCTAGGTTAAACTCGTCTAGCTCATCCGCCGAGTCTCCCAGGGCTCCTGCTACGCCTCCACAGGCGAATGATTCCATGAACAGTCACAGCTTAAACCTGTCAAATGTCACTTTTGTCGAAAAAGGGGCCAAAGAGCCACCGGTGTACAGGGGGGATGGCTCCGATGTCCTAGCCATCGACGAGTGGGAGGATTTGATGAAGGTTTATCTAAGGAAAAGCAATATTCCCGTTGAATGCAGGACGGAGGAAATACTTGTACATTTGAGGGGCAAAGCCAGAAATGTCGCTAAGCTGGGTATAAAAAATGGCGGGCTGGATTCCACACATGGGCCCGAGGCCATTTTCGGTCTCCTGCGTAAACATTTTGGTGCGGGTTTATGCTCCTCGGTCCCTCTGGCTGACTTTTATTCCATCCGGCCCACAGCTAATGAGGACCCGTATGATTTTTGGTTACGGTTAAACAATGCTGCGGATACTGCTATTAGCTGCCTTGCAGGGTTGGGGAAATCCTCCGATGTTCCAGGGGAGGATGTCACGCGGTTGTTCATAAGACATTGCCCAAACAAAGAGCTGTCTTATACATTCCGGTCTAAGACCATTGATAAGTGGACGGCGCGTGAGGTACAGGAGGTGCTGGACGAGTACCATTTAGAAAATAGCTCTAGAAAGTCAGGGGTGTTGAATATGGTTTCTGTGAATAAAAGTGATATTCCCGCTATCGTAGCCCCCACTGCTAACATGCCCGACCACTCTGCATTCGAGGAGCTGGCCGCCATGTTGAAAAAGGTTTTGTCGCAGTCCCAAGATGGCGCCCAGGTTACGCATAGGCCACGTCGAGACACGCGGTTTCCCAGAGCAGGCGGGTTAAACAGCATGCCGTGTGCGATCTGTAGAGATGTGTCCCACACCACGTACACACATTGTAGGAAGCATAAACTGTGTTTTCGGTGCCATGAACAGGGCCACATTAGCAATGCGTGTTCCCAGGGCGTTGACACTTCTCCCTCCGGGCCGCAGGGAAACTAATCAGTCTGCGCGTAAGGGAGGACAGCGTAGATGGGGATATTTCACCTCCCACAATGGACAGTGTGGTACATCGTGGTTCCAGCCGGGCAACTTGCAGCGACAAAGTGCCGCTGGGCAAGACACCGATTGTACAAGTGTTACAGAGACTTTCAGAGACTGACTCGTTATTCCACACGGACGTTATCATGGACAATGGCCATGTCATCAAGGCCTTAGTGGACAGTGGATCTATGGCGTGCACTATTAATGGAGAGACTGATTCAATGATGAGGAGGGATTACCCGGAGATTGACAGGAAGCGTGCGGATGAGTATGTCATCGTGGGCTGCGGAGGTCAACAGGTATTGCCCACTGCTTTGTACGACCTCTCTGTTTTGGTGTACGGTATCAGAGTCGTTGTCCCGGTCTTGGTGGTGCCCGGCCAGTCTGACAGCATGATCCTGGGGAGTAACGTCTTGAAATGGCTCATGAGACGGATCGAAGATGGAGAAATAGACTCAAGTAAGATGGGCGCGTCCGGCAATGAGTTACCCCAGCTGCTATCACTGTTGTCCCATACAGTGCATCGTAAGGACACGTCATCGCTGGATTTTGGGACTGCAAAATTAAAAAGGAGTGTTACGCTGCAGCCTTTAACTGAACATTTGGTGTGGGCTAAACTACCGTCCGTGGATGCTTCAGCTGTGGGGAGCTCCGTCATCGTGGAGCCCACCCGGTCTAAAACGAGACCAGCGCAGATCTTGGTGGGGAGGGTCGTCACCACTCTGTACGGGGACGGGTGGGTTCCCGTCAAAATAGTGAACCCGACGGAGAAAGCGCTCACACTAAAGAGAAATGCCAAGCTAGTGGATGTTTCGCCCAGCTTGTCGGTGCAAGATCTACCGGAGCCACAGCGAGTTCAGTCAAATATCCAGCGCGCGACGGAGACCCCGTTATTGAGAACTGAGGACGAGATCAAAAAGGCTCTTATCGACATGGGACTCTCAGAAGTTGACATCACGTCGTGTGAGGTGTCCTTGGAGTGGAAAAACAAGCTACTCAACCTGATCGAGCGATACGACTCCACGTTCTCCAGGCATAAGATGGACTGTGGAGAGGCGAAAGACTTCGTACACAGGATACGATTGATGGATGACAAGCCGTTCAGACTACCATACCGGCGTGTCCCTCCGTGTCATTACGAGAAATTGAGGACAGCTTTGAACGAGATGGAGGAGGTCGGGATCATCAAGAAGTCCCAGAGCGAGTATGCGTCTCCGTTGGTCCTCGTCGTGAAACCCAATGGTGATTTACGCATCTGTAATGACTTTCGGTGGCTGAATGCGAGGACTATTAAAGATGCACACCCATTACCCCACCAGACTGATGCGCTCGCGGCGCTTGGGGGCAATGTATTTTTTTCCACCATGGATCTCACCTCGGGATTTTACAACGTTCCGCTACACGAGGACGACAAACGGTACACTGCGTTCTCCTCCCCGTTCGGGCTACACGAGTATAACAGGATGCCCCAAGGACTGACCAACAGCCCCGCGACATTCATGCGCATGATGATGTCGGTCTTCGGTGATAAAAACTTCACCAGCCTGTTGTGTTACTTGGACGATTTGATGGTGTTTGCGCCGTCCGAACAGATTGCGCTAGAGCGGTTAGAGATGGTATTCTCGCGGTTAGCTGCAAACAACCTTAAGCTTGCCCCCAAGAAATGTCACTTCCTCCGGCGTTCTGTAAAGTTTTTGGGCCACATCGTCTGCGAAGAAGGCATGAAAACTGACCCCAGTAAAGTCCAGGCCATCGGGGACATTAAGGAAACGGACCTCATGGAGGCAGATGGTAGGACCCCCTGTGCTAAAAAGATTAGGTCCTTTTTAGGCATGGCCCTGTATTACCACCACTTTATTGAAGGCTGTTCAGCCAAGGCTAGGCCCCTGTTTAGTCTCGTGTCAGAACCCTCCACTTCCAAGAAAAAGGGCAGACCCCCCAAGCCTAAGTTCAAGAAAGGTTTAGTGAGACTGAAACCCGCTGACTGGACTGACGACTGTAGGGTAGCCTTCGAGACCCTCAAACATGATTTGATACACAGTGTGACGTTGGCTCATCCAGATTTCGAGGCCCCTTTTATCCTCGCTGTAGACGCTTCTTTCGACGGGATAGGCGCTGTTCTTTCGCAATTGCCACCTGGTAGTAAGATCGCCAGACCTGTGGCTTTTGCCAGTAAAACTTTGTCCCAAGCCCAGTTGAATTATCCAGCTCACCGCCTGGAGTTTTTAGCTCTTAAGTGGGCTGTATGCGACAAATTTGGCCATTGGTTAAAGGGACGGACCTTCTCTGTTTGGACTGACAATAATTCACTGACGTATATATTGACTAAGCCCAAACTCGACGCTTGCGAACAGAGGTGGGTGGCGAAGTTAGCGGCGTATAGCTTCGACCTTAACTATGTCCCGGGCCCTAAGAATGTGGTTGCTGACGCGCTCAGTAGGGAGCCATTTGTTAAGTCCTGCGTAGCCCACCGTCTAGTGTCTGAACCGTACTCTCACATGCTCGCCCAAGTTAGTGAGTTAGCGGACCAGAGAGTCCAAGATGCGTTTAGGTGCACAAATAACTGCCAACGTGTAGACGAGTCCGGGGATTCCGCCAATTCGCTTCTCCCACAGCCATCTCTGTCCCTCGACGAAGTCCAAGCGGTGTTAAGCGCGCAGAGTGAAGGGGGTACCAGCCCGTTACGTGTTACTTGTGCTGATGTCCCGCAACTAGCGTGTATCACCGACAGTGCTTCACTTCCGCTGAGCCAGCTTGTGTCCATGCAAGAACAGGATGGCACCCTGAGTCGAGTCTTTTATTACGTGCAAAGGCGTAAAAGACCCACCAAGCGTGAGCGCGCACGCGAACCAGGTGGTGTTAAGAACCTCCTCAAACATTGGGCAAAGTTGTCCATCAAAGACGGGTTGTTGTTCCGGTCGAAAAGAGACAATAAAATGAACGTGACACTCCATCAGTTCGTCGTTCCGAGCGCTTTGAAACAACAAGTCCTCACTGGCCTCCACGATTCAGCGGGCCACCAAGGCCAAGCGCGGACGCTATCTCTGGCCAGGCAAAGGTTTTTCTGGATAGGGATGGAAAGGGATGTCATCAACCACGTCAAGAAGTGCTTCAGATGCATCGTGGGTAAAACGCCTGAACCACACGGACGTGCTCCCTTGGAAAGTATCCAAACCTCGGAGCCAATGGAGTTGGTTTGCATCGACTTCTGGACTGCTGAACAGACGGACAAAAAATGTGTCGATGTCTTGGTCGTTACTGACCATTTTTCGAAAATGGCGCACGCATTTCCCTGCAAGAATCAGTCTGCTAAACAAGTCGCCCGCCGATTGTGGAGTGACTTTTTCTGCGTGTATGGCTTCCCAAAGCGCATCCATTCAGACCAAGGTGCAAATTTCGAGAGCAGTCTCATGAAAGAACTTTTGACGCTGTCTGGGGTCCAGAAATCGCACACGACGCCATACCATCCTATGGGGAATGGCATCACAGAACGGTTCAACAGGACTCTGGGGAACATGATCCGTGCTTTGCCCCCGCAGTCGAAAGCAAGATGGCCCCAGATGTTGCAGATGCTGACTTTTTGCTACAACTGCACTGAACATGAGACCACGGGATTTGCGCCCTTTTATCTCATGTTTGGGAGAGTCCCACGGTTGCCTGTCGATATTGTTTTCCAACATGTGCTCGAGGGTACACCTGTCGTTGACCACCATGAGTTTATTGCAGCTTTGAGGCGGGATTTAGCTGAGGCATCGCGTATTGCCCTCCAAAACAGTAGGACAGCTCAGGCCCGTCAGACAGAAATCTACAATCGTAAGGCTAAGGGCGCGGCTCTCGTCGTGGGGGATCAAGTTTTACTCGCCAATAGAGGGGAGAGAGGGAAGCGGAAAGTCGCGGACAAATGGGTTTCGACGGTGTTTGAAGTTATCTCCGTGAGACCGGGCGTAAATGTCTATTCCATCAAAGATCCTGACACTCAGAAAGTCAAAACGGTACATAGAAATCTTCTACTCCCTGTCAGTTTCCTTTCGTCGAATGTAGAGAGCCCATGTGCGTCTAATTGCCCCTCATTAGCGAACGACGAACCAGAAATTCCTGTTGAGACACAGGATAGTGAGACTAGGACGATTAATTGGCTGTTGAACACTGAAAATGGTTCTTACCAGAGTGTAGAAGCGAGTCTAGTCGACGAAGAGACTGTGTCTGATCCGTTTGCTGAATCTGATGTGGATTCTGTGGCGTTGAGTCCGTGTGGCAGCGCTTCAGTCCGTGTTGAATCTGAGAGCGCGCTTTCTCAATTGCCAATTAGTGTGAGCGACCACAACTCACCTGAGAACCAATCAGAACCTGCCTCTGCAGATGTAGTGACGTGTGACGCAGTAGCTGACGCGCATCTGTTACCTGTGCGTACCAGAACAGGCAGATTGATTAACCCCCCCGCTCGGTTAATTTGTGAAATGAATGAACAAAATGTAGAGTTAAGGGGACCCTCAATACCTGTGAGATTTGTTTTCTCTTTTGTAAATAGTATGTTCACGCATGGGAAGGCTTACCAGCTCCCATTGGTTTTGTGTTAGGGAGGTTTTTGGAACTCCCATTGAGAGGAAGAGGTGTAAAAAAATTTTTTTTTTTCCCTTTCATGAGTATCACTACAGTACGAGGGGTGTAAACGGCACTCCTCATACCCGCGTGGAGTAGGGCTCTACTCTGTGCGATCCTTTGGGATGGATTATTCCGGTTTTGGGGGTTACTCTGGTATTTTTTTTTCTCCTCTTTCTGTAATTTTGGTTAAACACCCCCTATTACTCAGAATTTTGGGGGGTGTGTGTAACAGAGTGTAAAGCTGGTTAAATTCTGGTAATAGGATTACCTACTTGTTGTCTTATTGTGATGTTAATGTACCTGGCAGTGTGTGTAGTCCACGTATGTCTTTTGTTTTGGTAGTCTGTCCCCAACGTTGGCACTTCCGGTTTGGTCGATATACTGGTCAAACTCCGCCCTAGCTCTTTCTCTGTTCCTGTACTCATGAGAGAAAGGTTAGCGAGTTTTGTATCTAGAAGCATCGTGTTATTAGATTAGCATCTATGTAATTTTGGTTTGTCTTTTATGTTACTATAATGTTCTCGTATCATCCATGTTAATAATTTTGTACTTATGTGTTATTATTTTATACTTACGTGTTGTTTCCCCCCCCGTGTTTCTAGGCCTCGTTGGGCACATGATATTAGGCTAACGCCAAAACTTTTATTTCCCTCTGCCAGGTATGTTGTTGTACATTTATGTTCTCTCTGTTCCTGTACTCATGAGAGAAAGGCCTCGTTGGGCACATGATATTAGGCTAACGCCAAAACTTTTATTTCCCTCTGCCAGGGTAAATAAATGGGGTTTGAGCGTTGCTCTTCCCCGATTGCAGCCTTGCCTCCTCTCCATGGTTCAGAGCACCATAAGCACAACACAACGCAGAGAAGTTTATCATAGGTCACACCTGCAGTACATGCAAGGTGAGGTGGATACTCTAAAAGAAGAGAAAAGAAAACTCACTGAGCGCACGGACACAATTCATAACGATTTCTACAAAGTATGCGAAAATCTGCACATCATCACGGACAAACTGGAGTATCTGGAGGGACAGAGCCGCAGAAATAACCTGGTCTTTGAGGGAGTGTTGGAGACGCCTGGGGAGACCTGGGTTGACGCAGAGGAAAAAATCAAACATCTACTAAAGGAGAAACTACATCTACAACATCCGGTGGAGGTCGAAAGAGCCCACCGCGTAGGCAAACCAGACGGCGGGAGAGACTGGCCGAGACCCATAATCGCCAAACTACTGCGTTGGAAGGATCGGGAAGAAATACTGCAGCGAGCCAAACATCTCAAAGGGACCAAAATCTACATAAACCAGGATTACACGGACACCATCAAAAGGAAACGAAAAGAGCTGATGCCGGAGCTGAGAGCTGCCAGAGAACGAGGGGACATAGCCTTTTTGCGATATGACAAACTCATTGTACGTCCGCGCACCAGCACACCAAAGAAAGCTTAAACACCGGAAAAAACATATGGATTTTGGTATGTAAAAGCACATAATTTCACATGTCCTGTAATACATATACTCATACAATGACGTCCAATCATACTTCATATGCTGCTGACGGCAGTGACCTGGGATTATTACAACATAGGATTTTGGACTGCGAGCTCTTGGAGCTGAAAGCTTCAGAGTACACCGAACATAATGCACTGGACTGGGAAGATCAGTTAGACCCAGATAACCTGTTCTTAACATCTAACGCAAGTAATTGCAAATACTACACTGAGAATGAATTTAACATCTCTGTTAAAACAGAAGGGAAATTCTCAATTATCCATTTCAATAGTAGAAGCATGTACGCGAATTTTGACGCAATCAAAGAATACTTAAAACAGTTTGAGAATCCATTTAGTATCATTGCATTATCAGAAACATGGTTTAATGAGGATAAAGGCATTGCATTTGAGTTAAACAATTATACGTTAAACTATGTAAACAGAACCAATAAAGGGGAGGAGGAGTTGCTATATACGTCCTCAAGAAATTTAAATTCAAAATATTAGAAAAAATGACAGCATCAATAAACAATTTGCTTGAATGTTTATCAATAGAAATTATCAATGAAAAAAGAAAAACATAATAGTTAGTTGTTTATACAGGTCACCAGGCTCATGCGTGGAAATATTTTCAAATTGGGCGGAAAAAACATTCTCAGAACTGAGTAACAAGGTATTATTTATCTGTGGGGATTACAACATCGATTTGATAAATCCAAATAAACGTAAGACAACTGATGAGTATATTAATCGCATGTACAGTATGAGTTTATACCCAACTATCACAAGACCTAGCAGAATAACAACGCACAGTGCTACCCTCATTGACAACATCTTTACTAATAATATGCAGTTCACAAATGTCAGCGGTCTAATGGTTTGTGATATAACGGATCATCTGCCCGTATTCACGGTGTATGATGATAACGAGTTAGAACAGAAATCACCTCAAAAATATTTTTATAAACGCGTAAAAACTGAGGACTCAATTTACTCACTCTATAGTGACTTAATAAAACAAGATTGGAACGAGGTATATAACAAGAACGATGTAGATAGTGCTTACGATACATTCATGGAATTTTTTAGTGTAGCATACAATAAAAACTGTCCAATTCGGCAATTCAGTAAAAAAAGCAAAACGACAAAATGTCCGTGGCTAACCAAGGGTTTACAAAATGCTTGTAAGAAGAAAAACACTTTATATAAACAGTTCATTAGACTAAGAACAGTTGAATCTAAAAGTAGATATAAAACATATAAAAATAAACTGACCAATATATTAAGAAAGGCTAAGAAACTATATTATGCCGATCTGTTGTATAAAAGCAAGAACAACATGAAAGGGGTATGGGGAATACTAAACACTATAATCAAAGGTAATGCAAAAATAATTCATATCCAAACTATTTCACTGATGGGATCAATGACAATCATAAAATGAATGAAATTGTGGAAAATTTTTATAGTTTTTTTGTAAATGTTGGACCGGATCTGGCAGCAGAGATTCCGGAGTGTAGTAACAACGAAATGGAGTCATTGATAGACATTAATTCAAAAACGATGTTTTTGTCTGGAGTAACTGAAACAGAAATAATAGATGTCATTAACGGGTGTAAGAACAAATCGTCTACAGACTGTTTTGATATAGATATGACACTGGTTAAACAAATTATATATAGTATCGTGAAACCATTAACCTACATATGCAACTTATCGTTTCAAACAGGAACATTTCCAAATAAAATGAAAATTGCAAAAGTTATACCTATACATAAAAATGGGAACAAACACATGGTCCATGTGTGTCCATTGAGAATGGACCATTCTCAATAAAGGACTTTTATTTTTCTACATGACTCGAGTGCCTCGGACTTTATTTTGCTTTTTTGATTGTTTTTCGCTACTTTGCATAAGCCATTCTACTATCCAATCTCGGCAAATTTAATCCATAATAATGAAGTATATTGTGGTTGTTACTATTATACTATTGCAGTTGTTATTGACATTGTTATTGTTGTTGCTGTTGTGTTGTTATCATCACTATTTTAACTTTAAACTTTAAATGTAATGGTCTAGGATTAATACCTAACAATCTATAGATTATTCTTAGAATCAAACTTAATCGATTCAGACAGCGGTACTGCTATTGATGCTGATGGTAATATAAAGGAATTAAATTCTTAGAAGTAAAACATGCACATATCTATGTACTCCGCATTCAACATAACCCGTAGTACAGGGCAGACAGGTGGGGGTTGGCAGCTCGAGGAAACCCTCTTCTGGCAGCAGACTCCTAAAATGTGTCTCTTTTAATGCATAGTATAGGACACTTAACAAAGGATGGTCCGGTTGCTCGGGGGCTGCTCCCCTCTGGCAGCAGGTCCAGTCACAGAAAAGAGAATTCTTTTTTTTTTAAACAAAAAAAAAACGAATCCCTTGTAACACACAGCATTAAGATTATTCTTGTTATCATGAACATCAATCGGTCTGCGATTACTGTACCTTTCATGAATAAATGTGGAGTATGTTATGTATCATTCAAACACTTGATACAGAGTAATGTTATATGGGTTGTAGTGGTGATGATGAATAACGATAATGCCAACATGGTAATGAATTCTGTATGGGAGACAGAAATAATACACTGGTTGTAGCGTGTGAGATACTGTGAATGTTGACCTGGTATAATGCAGTATGGCATCTGTTGATATGTAACCAACTCGGTTGATAGTTGTCTTGTAAGATGGTAAGAAATATGCAGTGTTGTTAGTTATTGTTATTTAAGTTTATGAACAGGGGTGGGAGTCAATAAGCTTGTCTTCTTCCCACTCCTTTTCGAGCTAAAATGTATATTATTTTTCTTTTTTCTTTTTTTCTTCTTTTTTTTTCTTTGATTGTGTATATATATTTTTCTGTTTTTTCTTGGCTTTTGTGCCTTAGCTCGAATAAGTAAATAAAAATCAATTTCTTTGTAAATGTATTTGATAACATAAACATTGATTGATTAGTGGCATGAACAAGTGGCAAGCCTTTTCTTCATGGAGTTCACGCAAAAATAATCTACACTTAAGTATATTTTCTTTTGTTCCGTGGTAAAACGTAAGACACACCCACCTTTGACAAATTCTGTCACAAGACTCTAACTTGGTATTTAAGTTTTGTTTTTAAAGTTGGTTTTAGTTTTAGTTTTCAATTAAAAAAAGAAAACGTTTTTGTCAAATTATTATTTCAGTTTGAGTTGACATATTAAAAAAAAAAAAAAATAGCCTATCTGATATTGAAGCAATACCTGCTTTGGCTCTCACCATAGTGAAAACGTACACCCACTAAATCTAAGTGAATATGGACATGCTGTTAATTTGAAGCTCTGAACCTGGAGAATTCAATAGCAAAGTTAGTTTTAACCTCTGTAACTGTATGACAATAGGGTCAGAAAATTAAGCCACGGCTTCAGACTACACCTTTTCGGTTAACCTCCTGGTGGGCAATGAATTTCCTGTACATACATTTTGTTCCATGTTTGTAACCGAAAGAAAACATTCATACATTCATTCATTCATTCACAACATGTTATATAGCCAGACCTGTGAGTTAAATCATACACGACAGTTTCAGAGCAATGTAATATATGATATACGTACCTTGTTTTTAACAACAACAAAAAGAGCATAGGACAGAATGTGAAAAGGAAACATCAAAAGCTTGCACACAAGTCAACCAGAAAATTCCCACTTCTTAAGAAGTCGGACTGCATATGGTGTTGTCAGCCTGCTATGACAAGCAGGAAGACAGAGCCAAAAACTGTTTGAATCAGCTGACCAGACACGATACAGCGACAAGTGTTACCTGAGGAAGGCCGCAGTAGCTGAAACTCAGTTATGAAATAACACACAGGTCTGGCTATAAGAACATATTGTCATCATTACTGAAAGACCTAATGAGCCTAATTGGAAAACTCTGCAAATGTACTTTTGATCGCTGCGCAAAATGCTGCAGCTTGAAGGAGCAAGCGAATGCTAATGTCAACCAATCAAAGCTAGGACAGAAACTATCATAAGAAAAGATACGACTTTATTTATTATCTCATAATGTCAGCCTTGGTATCCGTTGGTATCAGATATTGGTAGATAGCTGGATCAGTGCGTCACAGAAGCAATCACTGTCCGACTCAAACCCAATCAACAAGTTAAAACATCCGTGTACGTTAAATATACGTCCAATCAACTGAACCAACTGCGGCCCACAGGGAAACGTGCCGACTCCTGATTACCCAGCATACCAGTAAACTGCGGCATGGTCTGACTTGATTTGCTTTATACAACACCACAGGCTACTCTTGAAAATATAAAAGGCATACACTGAGAGAGTATTCAGGGTACGCGGTCATTTAGCTTCTGCTGCCAAACTGTTGAAATGCTGCAACATCACCCGCATACCCTCAGTGTGGTTGGCAAAAAGAATAGTTGCAATTGTAAAGCAGGACATCAACAGACCTCAAACAAAGGGTGATGGGTGTCAGGATTATCAACAAGAAAACACTCTTGTGCTTTATCCTCCCACCAAATCTTTCTGCTTATATTCATGTAGCATGTTTGTTGCTATATTAAATCAACAGTTAAGAGCACACGTCAAGCAGTGTCTCTAAGGAGTTAGGGATTCAACTTCAGCTTTGCAGGTGGAACAGGGTGTTTCCTCGCTCTCGAGAAGGAAACCGGAGACGGAATGAAACGATACGTGACTACAGGGTGGAACATGATTGGACAAAGAAAACACAATTCTTCATCTTAGTGAGACTATCCTCGTATAAAACAATGGTCAGATAAATATGGATATGATGGCTGAGGCGGCAGGAGTGTAAATGAAAGATGGAGCACAGTCGCATCTTTCCTGATCCGTCCGCGTTTATCTCCACCGTCGTGCCGAGCGCTCCTCAGGCTGGCTGATAAGCTTTGTCAGCGACCAGCAGACAGAGAGCGAGCACAATGGACTCCGATCAGCCTCCATCATGGCCCGAGACGGTGGGGAATAAAAGCCCGACTGACAGCACCGCCAAACACCACACTTTTCCAGCCTTGCACTCATTAATTGAGTTTTGGACCACAAAAAGACAACAAAGTAAGACTATAAATGTAAACCATAATTATAATATATTATAATTATAATATTCCGATCTCGGAGGGTGCGTCCAGCCACCCTGCGAAGGAAACTCATTTCAGCCGCTTGTATTTGCGATATTGTCCTTTCGGTCATTACCTAAATCTCATGACCATAGGTGAGGGTGGGAACGTAGATCGATCGGTAAATCGAGAGCTTTGTCCCCCGACTCAACTCCCTCTTCACCACAACAGTCCGATACAGCGACCGCATCACTGCTGACGCCGCACCGATCCGTCTATCGATCTCACGCTCCATCCGTCCCTCACTCGTGAACAAGACCCCGAGATACTTGAACCCCTCCACTTGAGGCAAGGACTCCCCACCGACCTGCCACCTTTTTCCGGTGTAGAACCATGGCCTCAGATTTGGAGGTGCTGATCCTCATCCCGGCCGCTCCACACTCGGCTGCAAACCGCCTCAGTGCACGCTGAAGGTCCTGATTTGAAGAAGCCAACAGAACAACATTGTCTGCGAACAGCAGAGATGAGATCCTGAGGTTCCCAAACAGGATACCCTCCGGCCCCTGGCTGCACCTAGAAATTCTGTCCATATGGGTAATGAACAGAACCGGTGACAAAGGGCAGCCCTGGCGGAGACCAACACGCACTGGGAACAGGTCTGACTTACTACCGGCAATGCGAACCAAGCTCCTGCTGCGGTCATACAGGGAATGGACAGCCCTTAGCAGAGGGCAACGGGCCCCATACTCCCGGAGCACCCCCCACAGGGCACCACGAGGGACACGGTCGAACGCTTTCTCCAGATCCACAAAGCACATGTGGACTGGTTGGGCGAACTCCCACAAACCCTCGAGCACCCGATGAAGGGTATAGAGCTGGTCCAGTGTTCCCACGACCAGAACGGAAACCGCATTGTTCCTCCTGGATCCAAGGTTCGACTATCGGCTGGATCCTCCCCTCCAGCACCCTGGATTTGTTATGGCCTAATGGTGGCGGACCCAAAGAGTAGACGGAGAGCAGGTAGGTACAAGATTTATTTAAGCAATATTTGAAAATGGCTGCAGATTGGTTGGGCGAGGCTGGGGTGGTTGTTGTTCGGAGCAGGCAAAATGGAGGAGGCTGGAGTGGAGCAGGTAGGTGAGGGCTGGGGCTGAGGCTGGACGAGGCTGGTATCCGGAGTTGGCAGGTGAGTATTGGCAGATTGGTGGCGAACAGGCACGAAGATCTGGCGAGGAGCAGGAAAAAGACTGTTAGTTTCAAATACGTGGTCAAGAAAATAGCAAATACAAAATAGGCCTAAGAAGTCTTCTCACATAGGTAGACTGACGATCTGGTAGGGATGTGAAGGAGAGCCCGTGCTTATATACTGCATGTGATGAGTTGAGTGGATTCAGGTGTGCCCGTTAGCCAGCCAGGGAGTAGGAGCAGCCACACCCACCAGGGAACAGGAGGCAGAGTCCAATGCCACACCCACAGCAGCAACAGACCAGACAGACAAAACACACACTACAACAGGATTAGAACTTACCGGGGAGGCTGAGAAGTGTGATCCCTCTGTAATTGGAGCACACTCTCCGATCCCCCTTCTTGAAGAGAGGGACCACCACCCCGGTCTGCCAATCCAGGGGCACTGTCCCCAACCGTCACGCAATGTTGCAGAGACGTGTCAGCCAAGACAGCCCTACAACATCCAGAGACTTAAGGTACTCGGGACGAAGCTCATCCACCCCTGGGGCCCTGTTACCGAGGAGCTTTCTAACCACCTTGGTGACTTCAGCCTGGGGATGGGCGAGCCCCCCTCCGAGTCCCCAGCCTCTGCCTCCTCATCGGAAGACGTGACAGTGGGATTGAGGAGATCCTCGAAGTACTCCTTCCACCGCCCGACCACATCCCCAGTCGAGGTCAGCAGCTCCCCACCCGCACTGTAAACAGTCTTGGTGAAGCACTGATTCCCCCTCCTGGAGGCGCCGGATGGTTTGCCAGAATCTCTTCGAGGCCGACCGATAGTCCTCCTGCACGGCTTCTCCGAACTCCTCCCAGACCCGGGTTTTTGCCTCTGTGACCGCACGAGCTGCAGCACGCTTGGCCTGCCGGTACCTCTCAGCTGCCTCCGGAGTCCCACAAGCCAACAAGGCCAGGTAGGACTCCTTCTTCAGCTTGACGGCATCCCTTACTTCCGGGCGCCACCACCGGGTTCGGGGATTGCCGCCGCAACAGGCACCAGAGACCTTACGGCCAGAACTGCGAGCGGCTGCATCGACAATGGAGGAGGAGAACATGGTCCACTCGGACTCAATGTCCACAACCTCTCTCAGAATCTGGGTGAAGCTCTTCTGGAGGTGGAAGTTGAAACCCTACTGACAGAGGGATCCACCAGACGTTACCAACAGACCCTCACAACACGTTTGGGCCTGATAGGTTTGACTGGCTTCCTCCCCTGCCAGCGGATCCAGCTCACCACCAGGTGGTGATCAGTTGACAGCTCAGCCCCTCTCTTCACCCGAGTGTCCGAGACACACGGCCGGAGATCAGATGACACAACTACAAAGTCGATCATCGACCTCCTGTCTAGGGTGTCCTGGTGCCACGTGCACTTATGGACACCCTTGTGCTCGAACATGGTGTTTGTTATGGACAAACCGTGACTAGCACAGAAGTCCAATAACAGAACACCACTCGGGTTCAGATCGGGGAGGCCGTTCTTCCCAATCACCCCCATCCAGGTCTCACTGTCGTTACCCACGTGGGCGTTGAAGTCCTCAAGTAGAACAATGGAGTCCCCAGCCGGAGCACCATCTAGTACCCCCCAGGGACTCCAAGAAGGCCAGGTACTCTGCACCAATGTTTGGACCGTAGGCCGAAACAAGGGTGAGAGACCTGTCCCTGACCCGAAGCCGTAGGGACACGACCCTCTCGTTCACCGGGGTGAACTCCAACATGTGGCAGCTGAGCTGGGGGGCTATGAGCAAAGCCACCCCAGCCCGCCGTCTCTTCCCACGGGCAACTCCAGAAAAATGGAGCGTCCAGCCTCTCTCCAGGAGTTGAGATCCGGAACCCAGGCTGTGCGTGGAGGTGAGCCCGACTATATCTAGCCGGTACCTCTCAACCTCCAGCACAAGTTCAGGCTCTTTCCCCCCCAGTGAGGTGACGTTCCATGTCCCGAACGCCAGAAGCTGCACACGCGGACCAGGTCGAGGCACCTGCCTTTGACTGCAACCCAGTCCACTCTGCACCCGACCCCTACGGCTCCCTCTGCCAGTGGTGGGTCCACAGGAGGGCGGGCCCACGTCGTCCCGTGGGCAGAGGCCCGACCACCAGACGCTATCATTCGAGCCCCAACGCCAAGCCTGGCTCCAGGGTGGGGCCCCGGCTGCGCCATACCGGGCGACGTCACGGTCCTTGTTGTTTAACTGTCCATAGAGGTCTTTGAACTGCTCTTCGTCTGACCTGTCACCTAAGACCTGTTTGCCATGGGAGACCCTACCAGGGGCATGAAGCCCCAGACAACAGAGCTTCTCGGATCATTCGGGCACTCAAACAACTCCACCACGTTAAGGTAGCAGTTCACGGGGTTATGCTAACTTTTCTTGTTATTTTCTTGTAAAGTCAATGTCTTTTGACGCCATAGATTCGCAGAGTTAGCGCTGTTTACATCTCAACTCTGCCTCGCTTTGAACTCCGGCTGAGACGAGCTTCAAAGTAACAAGTGAACAATCAGGATGAGAGATAGAAACGAGTTTAGGCTACAGCTGAAGGATTTTTACTTGTACTACCAACGACTTTCATTTTTTGTTCAGGTAGTGCAGCTTCCAATGACAGAAAACTTGCATTACCTTTTCTCCCCTCAAAATTATGTCTGTCATCTAACAAAAGTTTTCAACTAGTATGTCAAATTGTTATTTCCCCACCCCCTATTCTCACCTTACTGACCACCTCTGGAAATGTCTTCCTTTAAAGTGATAGTCTGTAAGTATCAGTGGTGGCTGGTGATGTGAAAACCAGGGGGGCTGTTGCCTCTACCTACCTTCAATTATATTTTAAAAGATACTTATAAACATTGTTTTTAACTTGAAAAAGAAAGTTATCTTTGGGGCTTTTAATATTATTATTTTATGCAGAATATAATCAAAACTAAACTTATTTAGTTTTATTCAACTAAAAAATAAAGAAGCATGGAATTAATTTATGCTTTTGTAAAATCTTTTTTCTGACGAAATTAAATCAAAGTGTAAAGATAGTCACTATACTTTTTTTTTAATAATAATAATAATAATAATAATAATAATGCATTAGTCTTATATAGCGCTTTTCCAGACGCTCAAAGTCGCTTTACAATTTGGTGCATTATTCATTCACTCCATACTCGGTGATGATAAGCGAGGCAACCAGTCTGCGCACATCAGCCACCACCACCAACCACTCACTCACTCACTACATTCGCTAGGCTTCCTGGTGTTACTGAACGGTCTCCCATCCAAGTACTAACCAGGCCCTACCCTGCTTAGCTTCCAAGGTCTGACGGGATTGGGCATCGCAAAGGCGGTATGACAACTGATTTGTGTTTTGTACCAACAGAACAAAGGCAGGAGGAGTTTCCTCTTTGATTTCATGTACAGTATTAGTCCCAGACCTGCTAAGGTTCCATTATGAGCCTCAGAGCCACAGGTTTAAACCTGTATAAACCGTCAGACAAATGATCCGCTCAGAAATAACTATGTGACTTATTTGTTTTGATGAGAGTCCTCCTCCGTGGCACCTGGAGCTCCACCTCCGTTTCACTCAATGAATGAATGACGTTCCCCTCTTCAGTCGTACGCTCCTCACGGTCCTGAATCTTGGGTTGTCCCAAAGTGTGAAATAAACAAGCAGTAGCTAAAGCAGATGAGCTAGTTAGCATCATAATGCTATCCCAGCTAAATCTGTTTAGACGTGACTTCTGACTGAAGAAAGTTGTCCAAAGTCCTTTAGTTTGACTAACTCGGTTCACCTCCTCTCAGGCAACAACACGAAGCTTCTCCGGTCTCTCAAATGAGAAGTTTTTCCTCTGATCGTCCGCTCAGAGCTGCCACTCGTGTTTGTTTACAGTAGACGCCTCCTCGCTTCCTCTTTCACCTGTTAAATCATTGGCCGCTGGCTGCTCTGCTTTGCAACGATGACGCTGGAAGCCGCCATTGCGCCGCCATTGCTGTAGTCCCTCCATATAGCCGCCAGTTCCCCAATGGAATCCACTGTACTTTAGACATGTTATGATCCCGCCCTTATGCCCTTATTAGGAACATGCTTCGTCAGAGCTGGGGAGGAGGAGTCTGTAAATCCGCCATGATTTCCTCTCGAACGTGGTCATTGTGGTAAACGGGGAGGAGTGAGTAATGACGGTCTATTAATAATTCTCCGATGGACGCTTTGCCTCAGCGCCCATCGGAGATTTAACATTGCTCGTCTCTGATTGGTTGAATTAATGATATGTAGTGATGTTTTTATACCATAGAGCGCCATTGGTTATATCGCGAGGGCACTGTTCCTCACCGCCCCAAGCATAAAACAACACATTTATGATGCTGTTGCCGCACACGATGAAGCTGGCAGACAAAATGACACGCTCCTTCCCCTCCGCTCCCCCTCCCTCCAGTGTATAAAACACCTGTACAGAAGAAAGTCATGATTTTGTTAAACTTAAAACTTTTTATTTTTTTTATTTGCAAAAATTAATAGGAGGGGCGGCGCCCAACCGCCCATAATGGGTCAGCCGCCACTGGTAAGTATACATATTTTACAAATCAAATAGATGGTGTATAATTTAAATTTTAATATTACATCATAATATTTTTTTATCTTAAGTCCCTCACTTTGCTGATCTCAGACTCTAATCAGAATCCCCGGGCTATCACTTTGACCAATGAGACGAGCTTTCCTGTGAACCGTCCAATCAGGGGAGAAGGGGGAGGGAGCTTGATGGTTTGCTTTTAAACGTTTGTTCCCGCTCTCCTCCTTTTGTAAACTAGGAGTAGCTTTCTGGAGGGCGAGGCGGGGACTTGGATTGTTTACGTTCACATTTTACTCTCACTCTCTCCTCACTTTGCAATTTTACAGGCTATCACTTTAATGTCACAGAAGAACTGATTGAAATCACTCTTCACTGTCTCTTCACTGACAATTTGTCAGTGTCAGACGGATGACCGAAGTTAGGCATAACTCTATGAAAGATTTACTCAATTTTTGAAATACATTTCCAAATAGACAAAGTGTTGAACTATAGGGCGCTAAGATGTAAAGTTGGGGTGCTAAAGCTTGCACCGCTGGCATTAGAAGAGGAACTTCAGTCCATTGAGCTTGCTGTAAAAGCGTGGGACGGACTGGGAGTGTATGCGACCAAACAAAAGAAATGTGGGGCCTCGAGCATTCAGAGGCTGAATGGGCCCCACAGACTGCAGTCTCTCAGAAGAGAAGAATGCAGAAGTTCAACAGTAATGCTCTCGTTTTAGAAAGTTATATGGACTGAACCAGGACTAAACGAGGCCTGGTAGATTCAGCCTGATATCTGATCCGTACAGCCCTGTCAGCTCGGTGGGGAACAAGGTGTGTGCGAACAGCTGTTGCACCTGCTGAGGAGGCGGCTGGAGGAGAGTCATCCCACAGCAGGACCAAAAGTGCACTTCCCGTCAGTGCTGGGGAGAAATTAAGATGTTTTTGAGGCATACAAACTGGGTTTGCAATGATATCAAGACATTCTAATGGCCTAGAGGAAGTCCACACAACTTTACAAAATAAAGTTATTGTGAGCTTGAGGGTGCTTGAGTAACTATAGTACTTAGTTTTTACAGTGGGTGTCCCTGATTGTTTGCATTGTACTTTTGGAATCCAGCCAAGTTTGGCAACCCCTGCTCCAGCATGGACCACAAGTTCTCACCATCCATCACACCCTTAGAAACTCCAAAGTCCTCTCTCAGCATATTTGTGTCGCGTCAGGAGTCCTGGAGCGCTGTTGCTACCTTAACACAGTCATTTATAGCAAAGCGCCTAATGATGTGCATCAGGTATATCTCACATACCGTTTCAACTTTTTATATTCCCTGCAATGTGGATTGTTTTTATTCTACTTCTAGTGTAATCTTAAAGAAGAAGAAGAAAAAACCCTCTTGAGATTCTGATGCTCAAGCCACGCCCTCGTCCGTGGCGTTACCATGGCGAGGGCGGTGACGTCACAATGGCCCCGTATAAAGCGCGTGGGTCTGCGGCTCCTGTCTTCTGTGCGTGTGAGTACGGGAGGAGTGGAGCATAAAAATACAAAAAACTTAAAATATTACAAAAATAAATAAAATAAAACAATCACCCACGGGGCCACAGCCGTGGGATTGACCTCTTTTTCCATCTCTTTTTTTTTTAAATACTGTAAATATTTTTTAAGGTGGATTTTTGGGTTCATCTTCTACTTGAACTGGGAAGAATTCAGTCCACATCCTAGCAGCCATGGGAAGAGGAGTAAGTACCGACACCAACTCATTATTTCGCTTCGCTTTCGGTTGTCAATGTTTCAAAACGCCTTGTTTAGAAAGAGATTTAATCGGAAAGCCAGGTGTCCAGCGGTTTACAAGTAGCTACGGTGGTTATATACTCTCACAAGTGGTTCGCCCATGTCGCCACGCGCGCGCTCGAGAGACCCAGCAGCAACAGCAACAACAACAACCTCTTTACCGTTACTATCTTCAGGTGGCTGAATGTAAGGACTTCCGTGTTTTCGTCCCCCCTCAAAACGCCCATTCGCTTTCGGTTTATTGTTTGTTTTCCCCGAGAAATCAAATCTCGTGAAAGATGCTCCGCGCGCCTCGCAGCAGCAGCTCGGTTTCCAGTTACGTAACGGGACGTTCTCTGTAAAGTTGCAACTGTGTAACGGCATTAGCCTCCCCGGTCCAAGATACGGAGATGATGATGGAGGGGGTATTTCACGCTTCGAGGGCTACTCCTCTCGATTTTTTTTTTAACTGCGAGACACTGCAGGACTAAACTTTTTCCATCGCTAATGCTCATGCAGAATCAAATACATTGTCTTCCCAGTTTGTGCAGGGGGTGGGATCAACTTTCCTTCACAGGTTCATGTGGGAATTTGTGACCTCTCAAACTCAAAGTAGCATGTAGAGACTCGAAAATGTCTCAAACTTTACCCCGAATGTTTGTTGATGATTCCTGGCCTGATTTATTTCTGGTAATTTGTTCACTTGGCCCATATGATGATTTTCCTTCTTGCCTTTTTTAAGTTTAAATTATTCTTTTTCATGTGCGCACTTAATTTAGGGTGACCAGAAGTCCCAGTTTACCCGGGACAGTCCCAGTTTTGAGTCCTCTGTCCCATGTACCCACACATTCCTCCAAAAACCATTAATTTGTCCCAGTTTTTGGCCAATATGGTCCACAAAGTACCACACTTTGCTTGAAAATTCACGCCTTTGGGCCATGCAAATATCCATTACCAAGTAGAAACCAATAAAAAAAAAAAATCAAGTCTATAATGTTAATGCTGATTGGTGCATGGTGTAAGATAGTAACACGCAGATTAACCATTTAGCTTAGGAAAAACGGTCAATAAATGGCTCCCTGGTTGACCGTGCAACTAAATCCCAAATAGTGTCCCAGTTTCTTAGTCAGAAAATCTGGTCACCCTAACTTAATGACTTCTTTACACATGAAGTGAGTGCGAATTCTCTTAATGAAACAGTGGGAAGAATAGACGGTGCAGCCCTTTTATTTCCCTCTACGCCGAGATTTGAAGCTCCTCTGTGACGAAATTATCTTCAACTTATCACGAGCACGTCTCCGTGGCTGCGGGGAGCATCCTGGAAATGCACCTGCTTTTGAGACTTTTGTATCTTAATTTACCATGAAGCCAATTGCCATTTATTATCAAGACTCTCCAAAGTGATATTGAATCTAATCTCTGTAAACTGAGCTTTCCTGACATGCCACGATTGCTGCGGGCTACTTTTCACACCGAGTAGCCTACCATGAAATATCTGACTTTCCACCGGGCCTATATCAAGATCGAAACTGGGCTAAACCAGGCTTTAAATCCCCCTGAATTGTATCTTAACTATGTATAAGCCAGAAAAACAGCAAAGTCTATGGGATAAATTACCACCAGTTAACTTGAATAAGGTCTATATAAGTAAATGGAGAACCGTCTGAAGAAATACCAAAGTAATCAAATTGTTGGCGACGGGCTCCTTTCTAATTCCCCCCAAAATGAGCTAGCATAATATCTAGCAGTAGGGCTGGGCGATATTGACAAAAATGAATATCTCGATATTTTTGGAGACCTTATTGATAATGATGAGACGATGTTTTCGCGAAGCATCGGAAATATGCGAAAAACATGCTGGAAAACCTCCTACATTTCGATTGTTTTGGCACACCGAAAGATAATCGTCTTGAACGAACGACCAAAGTGCAGACGCACTTCAAGTATTGTTTTATTTGTATTTTTTAGCAGCAGTTTTCACAGCTTTTTTGTTGGTTTCTTGACAATAGACATAAACTCGACATTGGAAATGCGCATATCTTCCTAACAGCAATTTTGATACGATCTTGCAGACGATATACACGTTCTCTATCTCTTTTCTTGTTTTATGTCGGCCAACGCAAATTCTCTTAATGGTCATGCCCTCAAACTCCGTCCCGGATTGATAGCCTTTTTGATCGTCCTCCATAGAATTATGATTTACTAATTTTAGACGCACACACTATTGTTTTCAAGTACCGCGTCGTATTGGAATATCGGCACTGTCGCCACACCCCAATCTTTCTCCGCAGCCCGCGGTACCAAAAGGCTCATTATGGATTCAGCCTGCGAGGAGGAAGAGGTGATGGAGGACGTAGAAGGGATAGGAAAGGAGGCGAGGAAGCGGGGTAGGAGACAAGCTGGTCCGGGACGTTGGCGGGAGATGTGAAGCTGCAGTGGCTTATTCAGTCCATTTACAAGACTCTTGGCATCATGCTCGCCGCTCTCTCTCTGTCTCCCCCCCCCCCCCCTCCTCTCCTTCTCCCATATGCGATGAAAGCCATGCCCTGCCCCCATTCAACCCCATCCTCACTGCACACCTCCCCACCTCCACCACCACCACCATTGGCTGCTCCTTCGCTTCCCTCTTCTTTCTTCAATGCTGGCGCCGACGAGTCCATGCAGATTGGTTTGGATTTTGGGGTGGGGGGGGGGGGGGGGACAAGATTTGCAAGTTATCTTTTAAATCATGATGAAGCACGTGGAGACGGGATGTTTTCTCAGTTTGCAGAGGACATTATCGCCTGGAAATGGCAGGTGTTGCCATCCGAGAAGTCTTGCCCCCTTATTTATGCACATAATCTCTGTTGTCTGTAACTAATAAGGCTTCACCGGAAAAAATGGCATCTTATCTTCGACAAAAATTACTTAAAAGGGCTTGAATTAATGGAATTTGCGCTAATTTTGAGTAGGTTTGAATGCCAATGGAAAAAGAATGATGTTTCTTGCCTTGACTGGACTTTTTTGTCTTGTCTTAAGTTAATTTCTCTTCTCTTATGTGATCGAATGCCCGTTCCATTGACAATCTTATTTCAAGTCCGTCTGAACCTACTCAAAAATCAGGGTTAATCGTCGAAATTCAAGCACATTTCAAGCCAAGGTGAGATGGAATTTTCTTTTCCCACAGTTGCCACACTTGCCCATCACCCCTCTACCAACGCCGCCTGAGGTTTTCCCGACACGTTTCGCCGCACAGGGCAATAACAAACACGGGACCGGAGGGAGGGATTGATAGCCTCATCTGAAGGGAGGTGGCGCGAGGTGGGGACATGCGAAGAAATGGGAAGGGGTAGGTGGGGGTCTGCGAGGCACTAGTTGCCGCATTGCCACTTTCCAGCAACTTGACTACTTGACGGGGGGGGGGTGAGGCGAGGGGTGGGAGATTAGGAACCTCGCAGTTGATGAATAAACTGGGACTGCAGTTTGGCGCTGCTGCTGCCGGAGTTGAGGCACAGTCGTATTAGCAATTTTGAGCAGTAATTTCTTAATGTGGTTTAGACTTGGTTTAAACTCACTTTAGACACAACTTGGTACAATTTATTTTGGACCCAGTTTAGTCCTGGTCTGGAGTGGTGGTGCTTGGAAGGTTACATATTTCATGAGGTGGTACTTGTTGTAAAAAGTTGGAGAACCACTGTACTAAATCATTTGGAAATTTGGTTCTTGACAAATGGTTCCACCTGATAAATGATTTGATCTAAATCAGATATATTTATCAAACTTGGAAATGTATCATATCAATACTCATGTCCACTTTAAATCAAAAATTGTTCTTGTAAATATTTTAGAACTGACTCTACAAACATGAATCTGAAATGACTCTTGTATTAGTTTAGAAGTTCATTTTCACTCTTCTCTTTAAAATCAATGCAAAACAAATTTGATGGTTTCCAAGCATTGTGGGGGGGTGGAGGGGTGGGGGCATTGCGGCACCCGTCCCATCTGCAGTCGCCGCGCCCACTCATTTACCAGGGCAGCCATGCTGAGCCTTCCCTGGCACCAGTCGGCTACAGGGCAATCAATACTTTATGTTCTTCACAACAGATTCAGAATTTCAGCCTTAGGAGGAAACTGACTTACATCGGTCAGGTTTCATTTTAACAAGTGCAGGTTTTTTCCCCTGAATGCCACTCCTTAACTGCTGCAAGAGATGAAGTGCGTGTATAGTTGGAATTGGGCGATGGGGCTTAAACAAAGTAATCCATAATGTGTCACTTTGTTTATTTTCTTAAGATAACTTTGAAGTTAATCTTTTTTCTTATCCTTATCTTTTTTGTTGTTGCTTGAGGCCACGTTCCATGCTCACAAACTAGTTTTGGACTTAGCAACCATAGTGATCAGGAGTTGGAAATTTAACTTACAGTTTAGGTACAGGCCGAGCTGGATGGCATATGTTATTGTTAGTTTTTCTCTCTGTTAAAAGCATTCAGCCAATTAAATCCGGCGTACATTTTGGCCACTAGAGGGCTTCGGCTGACTGACAAAGGTACAGTTCCTCATCCAAATAGTTATTGGCAAAGTAAGTAAGTAGTTCTAGATCAGCCTGTTGATCATCGCGATTTGTTCCGCGGGCGTTCATTGCGTGTTTGAATCCGTTTTGATGAATTCCCTCGTTGCGAACCGTCCTGGGTCACCGCAAACGCCCCACTGCGGAGCCCCCCGCCCCCATCCGACCCCTCCCAAGTCCCCAGTGTCTCTGTTTGTCCCCGCTGCTTTCTGTCCCCTCTGCGCCTGCTCTTGTCCACAACACCCAGCGGAGTTCACATTCTTTCCGCTCGCTAGTCACTGCCTATTAACTCTGGCTTTTGTCACACCGTGACAAGAACATTTAGACAAGCCAGATAAGTAAAGGTACAGAGAGTTTCATGAAAAGAACATCCTTCCAACTTTAAAGCCCAGGGGTTGATCCATCAGGCTTTGGGTTTGTATCGCAGCCACTGGCAAAATGGAACGTTTCACAGGTTGATGGAAGAATGGATTCTGGAACAAAATGTAATGTTGTATAATGTGAAAAAGTTTGGACGGCTCTTACAAATGGATAATAATGATCGTAAACCTCAGAATCCTCGATGGACGACCTCAAGAGGCGCTTCACAGTCTACTGACCTAAACGCCATTTGAAGATCTATGGCTGGACTTCAGGTGCAGTGTGTGTGCAAAACAGCCCTGAAATGTCTTGGTTACGGAAGACCTTTGGGTGTGAAATGGGGGGTTCCAAACTTTTTCAAATAACAAACATGTCTTTTGGGAATTTCTCATCTGTAACTTCATAACTTTTGGGGGGGGGGGGATCATGTCCCAAAATGACTCCTTGCATCATAGTTGGAATGGAATGGAAGCTTATTTGCGCAGTGCTTTTCACAAGTCGCCCAAAGCACTTCAGACAGTGTAGGGGATTTGTACTTCATTCACCGAGTCCACACGCGGTGGTGGTAAGCTGCGTGTGTACTTCGTTTCCCCCTGGGGAAGACTGACAGAGGCAGTATGGTATAGAAAAAAAAGTGTAGGTACTACTGGAATTGAATAAATAAATAAATGTATCAAAAGCAGGTACAGAAAAAAATATACATCTTTAGAGACCACGTTTTGATGTCTGTCTGGTCCAGAAACAACATTCAGCATTCATCTTAAATAAATGATACATTTATTTAAGATGGGGGAAGTGATGGTACCCAGACTGCACAGTGCACACATCTGCGCCGACGGATTCTGTAATCAGGAGGCAGATCCCCCCCCCCCCCAATCCTTTCCATCGAAGCGCATTGCCGTCACAGATTACATCATCGCTGCTATTGTCTCATTTTCACAGACAGTTGTTGCGTCTTTTTGGAGTAATCCCCAGTGTGCTGTCAGCTTGAGTTTGCTCGATTAAACTTGACTTTCCTTTCTTTCATTCATCATTAACCGTGACAAAATTTGGGATAATTAAAGAACGTTGAAGATTATTGAAGGTGGGGGCGTACTGGGAGAGGTGGTAAAAGTGGCGATTCTGCTCTTTTGTGGTATGTCGTCTGTGTGGGGCTTGCTGTGGCCCTTATTTCATTGTTTTCGTTGCATCAAATTTGTCTATTTTTCAAATGCAAGTCGAGTTGTCTTCAAGCGGTCATGAGTCGGGAAGGCTTGGTGCAGCTGATGGCTATCGTAAACTCTGGCAAAAATAATCAACAACTTGTGAAGTGCGTGCTCAGTTTCAGTCAATTATCATTAATTATTATTTTATTTTTTTATCATGTTGCAATGTTCTTTCGTAAAACTATACCTGGAGTTGTCAAATAATAATTCTGAAACATATAGGAAGACGACAAACTAGAGTTTGATCAATCAGTGCAGCTGGACATTTCTGACCATAAACTACTGACAAGTCCATTCCCCAGGTTGCAAAGTGTAAAGCTGTATTGATTTATTGAACTCTTCCAGGATGTTTAGGCATTCTTCTATACTTTTTTTTTTTTTAATCTTCTACAGAATCTTGCCTTAAGGTATAAAAACATCCAAAGTGCTTGGGTGGTCAGAATAAATTACAGTGCCTCTCGAAATACTAATACACCATGAACTTTTGCACATTTTGTCATGTTTACAACCATAAACATAAAGATTTTATTTTGAATTTTTTACTGAAAGTTCACACACAAGTAACAGACAACTGTGAAGTGAAAGCAAAATGATACATGATTCTGTTATTTTTCACAAAATAGAAAAATGAAAAGTGGGGCGTGCATAAGTATTCATGCAGCATGACTTAATACTTTGTGGAACCCCCTTTTCCTGCAATAACAGCAGCAAGTCTTTTGGGGTATGACTACAAGGTTTGTACATCTAGAGACTGACATTTTAGCCCATTCCTCTTTACAAAACAACTCAAGCTCTGTCACATTAGAAGGAGAGTGTTTGTGAACAGCAGTTTTCAGGTCTTTCCACAGATTTTCAATAGGATTTAGGTCAGGACTTTGACTGGGCCATTCTAACACATTAATATGTTTGTTTTTAAACCATTCCATTGTAGATTTAGCTTTGTGTTTAGGGTCATTGTCCTGCTGGAAGGTGAATCTCCGCCCCAGCCTCAATTCTCTTGCTGACTCCAGCAGGTTTTCCTCCAAAATGTCTCTGTATTTGGCTCCATCCATCTTCCCAACTATTCTTACAATCTTCCCAGTCCCCGCTGAGGAAAAGCAGCCCCATAGCATGATGCTCCCCCCACCATATTTGACACTGGGGATGGTGCACTCAGGACGATGAGCAGTGTTAGGTTTGTGCCATACATAACGTTTTGCATTTGGGCCAAAAAGTTCAATTTTTGTCTCATCTGACCAAAGCACCTTCTTCCACATGGTAGCTGTGTCCTCCATATGACTTCTAGCAAACTTCAAACGGGATTTCTTATGGCCTCCTTTCAATAATGGCTTTCTTCTTGCCACTCGTCCATGAAGGCCAGATTTGTGCAGAGTATGACTTATAGTTGTCCCATGTACAGATTCCCCCAGCTCAGCGGCAGTACGTCGCAGCTCCTCCAGAGTTATCTTGGGGCACTTGGTTGCATTTCTGACCAGTGCTCTCCTTGTTCGGTCTGTTAGTTTAGGTGGATGGCCGTGTCTTGGTAAGTTCGCAGTGGTGCTATACTCTTTCCATTTCTGAATGATGGATTGAACAGTGCTCCGTGAGATGTTCAAATCTTGGCAGAGGCGTAGCTTGCCATAAGGCAAGGCAGGCAGCTGCCTGGGGCCCCCAACTGTGAAGGGCCCCCATGCACCAACCCGTTTTTCAGATACCTGCAGTAAACGCTTGATATACAGTCTTCCTAATGATTTTGGTGATGCAGTTACATCATCTCTCCACCAACGCTCTGTGGCGCTGTTTATCCCCATCCTGCTGCATGCTTTAGTGAGTCATGGTTCCCTAATGTTAACTTTTAATGAGCAGTGGACAGACTTTTTAGTCATGGCTCCACCAGATTATATTTTTAATAGAGAAACCAGTTTATTAATAAACTGGTTTCTCTCTTCATGACCTAAAGAACCTCATCCTTCTGTTCTGAGGAAAAGTTATGCAGAGAACTGCATTATGGGAGTTTTCAGGTGACCCGCTCCTGCCCAAATGACATCCCCTCTCCCAGTGCGTAGTACACCGATTGGCCACCAGAGGGCCCCCAACCGACATTCTTGCTTGGGGCCCCTTGGTACCCTTGCTACGCCACTGAATCTTGGGAAATCTTTGTATAACTTAACGCTGCTTTAAACTTCTCCACAGCTTTATCCCTGACCTCTCTGGTGTGCTACATGGCCTTCATGATGTTGTTTAGTGACCAATACACTCTGACCATAGCTCTGAGGCCCTCACAGAACAGCTGGAATTATACTGAGAGTAGATTACGTACATGTGGCCTCTATTTAAAGAGCAACTAAACACCAAATCAAGGTTTTTTTTACTGATAAACTGTCTCAATGGGTGTCTCATAGTGTTGTCCACTGGTTCCTGACATTATTCTGACAATATAGCGCAAACATGTGTAAAATCCTAACTTTGGCCTGAAAACGAATGGGTTGCGCCCCCTTCAGGGTTAACTCTGCTACTAAATTAGAATTTCCTGATTGGCTGGAGAGTGTCCACGGCCTCCACAAAACGTCATAAGCCGCACCAGCTCCACACATCGTCATCAGGTGCTGCCCATTGTCCTGCCCATTGTCCTGCCCATTGTCCTGCCCCTGCACCTGTGGTATATAACCAAGTCCCTCCCACGTAATCAGTCTGCTGTGATTGTGCCAATGCAAAGGCCCACACACTCACCCCCCCGCATGTCACCCCCAAACTTCAGAGACCGCCTCTTTCACAGCAATTTTTGACTTTTGTTTGTGGGTGGGGAAAGGCTTTGGCACGCCCGTTTAGGTACTCTTTAATGGTTAGAGCAAGGTTACATTCTGCAGTCATTAGGAATGTTATAAAGGCAATTTAATGCACTCAGAAAAATGCTGTATGAATACTTATGCACGGCCCACTTTTCACTTTTCTATTTTTTGAAGAATAACAGAATCATGCATCATTTTGCTTTCACTTCACAGTTGTCTGTTACTTGTGTGTGAACTTTCAGTAAAAAAATCTAAATAAAATAATTATGGTTGTAAACATGACAAGTGCAAAAGTTCAAGGTGTATTAGTACTTTCGTTAGGCACTGTATATAATAGGGCCTTGCTGCAAAACGTGTTCGCTATACCATTGATTCCCAAATTGGGAGTTGTGCAAGCTCTGAGCTGGGGCTCTGAAAATTCTTTCAAGATATAAAAAAGGAAATATTGGTCTAATAATGTATTTCAGTGGTTGGGACCTACCATCACACTTGGATTACAAGCTGTAATTGTCTGTACAATGGGTCCTGGATTGTTCGTATGCTAATTTGGGGGGTCCCAACTTGAAAAGTTTGTGAACCGCAGTTCCAAACGACAGAGCAAGACGCTTCCTGGAATCGCCATCGGTCCATTCATGAGGCCTTTGTCCGGTGCTGGAAGTTCCTCTGGACGTGCGCGGAGTGCAAAGCGGCGTGCTCTGTAAATTAAAACACTCGCCATTATCCCGCAAACAAGGGCTCCGGAAGCGGACGACAGAAAGAGGAGGCATGGGAGGGGGAGCATGGGAAGACGGAGGGGGGGCAGCACATGTGACCCGGCCAATTCAACCGATCCGTGGAGGTGTGGCAAACGGTCTCCGCTAGCAACTAGGCACAGTTCCAGCAAAGGAGAGGGCAGAGAACTCAATGAAGCTTGTGTCTTATTTTTTGTTTAGCCAGAAGAGTAAGCGAGAAATTGTAATTCTGACATCTCTTTCGCAGTGTGCCGTCATGGCTATCATTTTCACTTTTCCTTAATTTCTTTTTTAGGAGTTTAGGAGGACAATATGTGTAGTTAAAGGGGGGTATTATGTAAAATCGACTTTTTCAAGCTTTATATCATGTTATGTCATTCCCTCATTAAAGGAGCTGTATCATGCTATTTTAGCCATTCCAAAGTAAAGTATAGGCATATATATGATATATTGTACCTCTATCACTATGGAGTACTCATTTTGAGAGAAATATAAGTATTTTTGGGGGGTATTTTCCCTACCCGGAAGACAAGACGCTTCGATTCAGTTAACTCCGCCCCTCTCTCCGCTCATTCCACATTTGCAGTATTATAAATATAAATATCGCTGCAAAAAGTGAAGTTACTTCACATAATGCAGTTATAAGGAGTTGACATGTGCAACACAGTTTCATAAATGGCTAACACACACGCTAACACACACGCTAACACACATGCTAACACACACACTAACACGCGTTTTGATTGACTCACCGCTCAGTCTGGACTCCCATGAGATCGCGTTGGTTATAAAAGTTAATCCACTTTGATTCTGGCCAAGGTTCACCAAGCATCCATCAGGTTGGTTGATATAGTAGCTAGCTTAATCCCGGAAAGAAATTCCAACTTCTGGCGAGTGCACTCTTCTTTAGGAAGGTTGAATAGTCCTGTTCCTCTCGTAGCCAAACGCGCATCCGTGACATTATCGTTCGGTAAGAAAAAGAGCAGGCGTGTCCAGAGTAGGTTAGAAAGAGCTCAGTCTTCAAAAACAACACTTATGCTCGGATCCATGGCTCCTCCGGCCGTGGGTGCGCTTGATTAGCGTCGTGGGACAGCACAGACGCGTCGGAGAGTTGCTGTTTTTTATTTTTTTTTATTTTTTTCAAAAAAAAAAAAAAAAAAGCTGTTTTATAAATAAAAACCAGGCTGTAAGGCATTACATTACAGACGTAGAGCAGTTCCGTTCCGCTGTGACGACACAACTGAACAGCTCAGTGGTTTACCAGGAGAGGGCGGAGCAGCTGCTCAGAGAGCAGGATTCAGGAGGATTACTTAGAACTGCGTGAATGAAGCCAAAAACCGCTCTGGGGGTGTTTTTGATAAGGAAATGGCATAACAACATGGCTAAAAGCTCCAAAAAGTCGATTTTGCATGATATAGGACCTTTAAACACATGCCTGGAGTGTTGCCTTGGCTCATTCACATATTTTGAGTAATCAGTAAAAACTTAGACGGCAGCCATTTTAGGTGTAGCTATGCCTCAGTCCTCCTAGGAACGCCCCCACCTCCTGGAGACGCCTCTGGACCTTTTGGACCAAAAAAATTGAGAGAGCAATTTTATTCAAGGCAGTTATTTTAATTTACTGCATATACAGACAGAAGGTTACGCCATCATTGTACTATGCTATAGACTGGTGCTATGTGATTGAAAAAAGCATAATACCCCCTCTTTAATATTTTTGTTGGACCACTTTTAGCCCTGATTGTGGCATTGTTTGCAGTTTTGTTGAGGAGATTTTGAAATGTCATCAGCTGGAATTGGGTTGGTCCGGCAGATAAAGCCTGGCCTTGTCATCTTGGAATATGCCTGTGCCATCAGGGACAAAAAAAAGACAATTTATGGAGTAACATGGTCATTCAGTTGGCCCACAACCAAACAAACTACTCTTGTTTGCAGGAAATATTGTAATCCACCATTTTTTTAAATTTTATTCTATTAGTGTGTGTGTATGTATAAGTTTCTTTTCCCCCCCTCTCTTTTAAATAGACATATGAACATTTATAAATCACCAGACCATGCTTTTTACAATTTATATTTGGCACCATCCCTTACTCCCATACTTTAATAAGTACCACACACTGACACGTACGCTATCCGCTCTTCTCCCTAAACCGCAGTAGCCTTTCTCTTTGAATTGATTTGCTCTGATACAGCCTCCTCCATCTAAACTTTGCAGTTCGCATAAATTCCTCCAGAGACCCTCCATGTTGCTTGTTCCAACGTTGCTATGACAATGAGGTTGCGTTCCGGGTCATGTCTGCAATATCGCAGTTTGTTTCCACTTTTGACATTTCAAATTGAATGGAAAATGCAGTATTTGGGATTGACTCATGCTTTGGTGGCGTAACATTATGGACATGGCTTGAGCATGGACATAAATGGGTGGTTAATAGTTTTGAATCAGTGCTGCCTTCATTAGACTTAATCTGCGGGTTTAAAACATAAAAAATGACAACATATTGGTTGACCCGGGCCTGAAGAGTAAAAATCGGGAAAATGTGAGGTTGCGTATTAACAAGCAGCGATCTCCCTCTCTCTGGGTACAGCTGTATTTTTTTTGCCTTTTTCTGCGGACTGCATTTGTGGTGTGTGTGTTCCACGTTGTTTTACTGGATGCTTTTGTTCGTCTTTGCCATATTTTTGTGGTCCTGAAGGAAGCAGTATATACACAGCTAGCCTATGAGCTAAAGACATTTGAGCTATTCCCAGAAGATGGTGAAAGACTGTTGTGGAGCAGAGGGAGCTGCGCAGGAGAAAGAGGAAGGAGAAGGAGCTGACCAGTGCAGGACACCACGCTCTGAAACCGGGACAAACCCAGGAGGTGCTGCACCGTTTCAGAGGATCAAAGGAGCACTAAAGGAAGCCAGGCAGGTTTCATCCGGGTGCTACGGTTTCCCCGACCTCCAAAAACATGCGGGTCAGTTTGACCCACAGTGGTGGCACGGCTCAGGACTATCACCTGAACAGAATTTCGTTGTACAATGACAAATACGGCAAGTTTACTTACTTACTTAATTTGTCATTATACAAGAACTGTACAACGAAATGGGTGGGAATTGAACCCGGGACCTTCTAGCTGTGAAGCACGTGTGCTAACCGCTGCGTACCGTGCCTTCAGTGTTGTGTTGCCCTTCAGAATTACCGACATGCCAGATTCGCAGTTTCTCTGACGACGTTTGTACCAAATACAATTTCCCTGTGTTCCCAACGTTATTACAGTCTTGTGTTACATTCTTTATCGACTCAATCTTTCTAAAGTGTGACGGGACAGGCTAGCTTTTAACATTTAGATCGCTGCAGCACTAAACCAGCGCATTACATCACTAATCTGGAAGCTCTCCTGATCAGATTGAGCTAAACCCTGCGTGGCTGTAGTGAACATCGCGGCCCAGGTGTAGCCCCCCCCCCCCCCCCCCCCCCCAGACACATGCACAGAGGCAGATTATCCACCTTTTATATGCAGTTACACCGTGGGATCTTGGTGGCTCTTCAGTGTTTCAGAAGAAAAAATTTGTAGGTCTCAAATGTCTTTAGCTAATAAGCTAGCTCTTCGTTTACTTTTAAAAAGCTGCTTTCTTGAGCACCATTTTGGACTCTCTGCCGTATTTTTGCAAATTTCAGATTTTTTTTACTGCAAAGATGTACAAAAGCATCCAGTAAAACCGTGTGTAACACAGAAACCACAAACAACACAGCTGTACCAAGCAACAGAGACTGCTGGTTAAAACGTTCATTTCTGTTTTAAATATGCCTCGATTCTGACCCAGTCCATGTTGTATCCCTCGAACAGCGCTCTAGTCTGCATGAGATACTGTGTCTTCTGCAAATGTGGGACACCCTTGTAAAGCGTTAATTGTGTTCATTGCAACACTAGCTCGATTTGCCAGCATGCCATTGGCTTGTATTAGTTTGACAGACCTCTATCATCCCATTCCACTTATGGGACCGTCGCCGCAGCAAGCTCAGACAGTTCGTACCGACTGCTTACTCCTGTGCCGGATGGGTGTTGGTCTGGCACCCCTCGCACACAAAAAAACAGAATGCCACTAGGAGACAACACAGAGACAACACAGACTATTTTCTAGGGCTGAAACAACTAATCGATTAATCGACGACCAATCGATTATTGAAATAGTCGACAACTATTTTAGTAATCGATTAATCGTTTTTTGGTTCACACAGACTCAAATAGAGCAAAAATGACATGAAAATGTAGTATTTTTGACGAAAATCTACTTTGTTTTTATAGTTAGGGTCTGTAGTGTTTTGTACATTGTAAATTTCATGAATATCTGTCTGTGTCTCATCCAATCAGAAAGCAGAATTAGCACCAAGAGCCTCCAACAAACATTTACTTTAAGTTTACTCCATCAATACGTCCTCAAGCGGCGCCACTTTAGCTTTTTGTGATAAAAAAAATTAAAAAATCAACATTTTCTACACAATTCACAGCCAAGCGATTACTCAATTAATCGTAAAAATAATCGATAGATTAATCGATTACAAAATAATCATTAGTTGCAACCCTACTATTTTCTGTAATTATTCTGCTATGGTCAAGCACACTTCACAATCAACACAGGCTTCATTGGAGAGCACTTGAAACGAGAGGTATCGTTAACATCCAGTAGACCAGTAGGCAATATATAGAAGACTAATGTTGGCTTCGGTTTTACTTGATTGCTCTCCGAGGCTAAAAGTAAAACTACTTTAGGAGTGTGTTTCTAAAAAGCCTGTTTGGCACCTACAATGACATAATTTGAACGGCATTTTCCAACACTATTAAAGTGTCAGACCCTGATAATGAACTGATGCTACTGCTGGGTACCGTTAAATTTTTTTCAATACCAGCACTTGGTTTACGATATCTGCACCTGAACGATACCTTTTTCGGCGACCAACGGGCGCCTCAGATGGTAATGCAATCAAAGGGTGGCGGTGGAGACAGACAGGAGACCTACTAACTCTGAATAAAACTGTCTCAACAGCACCTATACTACATTATTCATTATCTAGATGATCTCCGGAACCGAAAGTGATGGCGACTTTTTTTTTTTGCATTGGAGAGAGCTTAGTCAGAGCTTTAAAATGAGCCCTCCCCAGTGTTTCCCACACATAGACTATTCTGTGGCGCGCCGCCACAGAATCAACACCACGCGCCACATATTGAGTTTCGTTTTTTTTTTTTTTTGTTTCGTTTTTTTTTTTTTAAACGCTATTTAAAACACACATCGTATAGCACCGGCGCAGCGGTCATTTTGACTAATAGAAAGTCTCCCTACAAATCCTTTGGACTCGAGTTCATCTAGTTTTATTACAGAGTCAGCGCAGCCTCGTGCAGCTGAATGTGTTACGCGCAGCTCCACCGTCTCTGTCACCAGCGTCGCTGAGCGTCTGCTCGCTCCCTTTCCCCTCAGCTCGCACTAATGCTTTCAAAAGCTCATTGCGTTGCAGCCTCACATGTTTTCGTCACAACCTTAATGCTTTCACAGGACGCAGAGCCGTATTTATCCCACTGCTGCAGCGGGAGGCGGACACAGGAGAGAAAAAGAGGCCTCCGCGGCACAATCTCTCCTGTGTCTGCCTCCCGCTGCAGCGCTGCGATCAAAGGGCTGCGTTGCACGCTGTAACACCGGGATTCCACATCTCGCGTCACCGCCCCGCTCCAGCCCGCCGCGTGCCGCCTCCGAAGGATTCCGAAATCAAACGCCCACTGCACACGTCTTGCTCCGTCTGGGCTCCACTGGCTCCACTCCGCCCAACCGCGGAGCTGAGGAGAACATGCGCGAGACGTACGAGATCACGCGATAAAATGTGTGTACAGATAAAGCCGGTACCAAAACAAACTTTTCATTCATTGCAAAAGCGTCTGAGAGCTTCGTTTCTCGAGTTTATTCTGTTGTTCCAGTTTAACATCGATTTCCATCGACTATGGGTCATTTATTGACCACAAAAATGCACGTAGGACAGAGTTAACAGTGTGTAAATAGTTTATTCAGTATTATTACAGGCTCAATGCAATTATATTTATTTATCAAAGAAAGTGACTCATTGATGTATTTTAAAAATATATTGTAATGTAATTTTGTGATTTACAAGTAGTGTAAGATTTCAAAAATATTATATATAGCACAGCTTTAATGTAAATATAGGTATAAAAATACTTTATATGTTCGAAACGTTCTGTATTTATATTTCTACATTTTATTTCGAAAATCCGGATGTTGTTTCCGTTCTCTTTCCTGTCTTCTGGTGCGTTCTGAACTGTTGAGCTTGATACGGACGGAGCTGACGGGGCGCAGATGTAGCTGAAAATAGAGTTGGTCCGTATTTATATCGTGCCGAGGCGGAGAGGCGGAGCGGCGACATTGGCCCTCGGAGCGGAGTGGACGATGTGGAATGTTTCTGAACGTTCAAAATGGCAACGTATTTGCTGCGGAGTGAAATGGAGCGAGCACGGGGAATGTGGAATCTGGGGGTAAAAACGTGACCCATAGTCTGTGCACGTGTTTCTCCGCGCGCTTCCCCATCAGCGCCGATCGTCATCGGCCTTAGAAAAACTCATATCGGTCGACCTCTAGTCTATTCAGAGCCAAATTAATTAGATAATCATATTCCACAGGCCAAAGGTATTTTAAGTTTGTAAAATGCACAATATAACTTTTAATAAATATCCTTAACAAATAACTCACAACCTGCTAAGTATTTCAAAGCTTAAATCGTCAGTTCCTCTTCCATCAGCTCCGAACACTCTCTGAACGGTGTTGGTCATTGAGTCTTAAGGCAGCTGGCCCCTGAAAGCCCTCAGGGGTCCAGGGGCTCAGATGTGTTTACAGCGGCCCCAGGCCCCTCGCTCTCTGTTTTCTCAGCTTAGGCGACCAGGGGGGGTCTGGCAACAATAACAACATATCCGGATCACACACTCGTCACGGCCTGGGAAAGTTCAACAACCCAGAGCTCAAAACGAGGCCGTTAGCAGATCTCTTATCTGGTTAGTGGAGAGATTCGACGGCAACCATAGAGAACTGCGATTTCGCGAACACAAAAATTGCAGGATTCCCAGTCGTCTTGGGTCTTAAAAAAACTGGTTGCAATATTACAGTGGGGGAAAAAAGTATTTAGTCAACCAACAATTGTGCAAGTTCTCCCACTTAAAAAGATGAGAGAGGCCTGTCATTTTCATCATAGGTATACCTCAACTATGAGAGACAAAATGAGAAAAAAAATCCAGAAAATCACACCGTCTGATTTTTAATGAATTTATTTGCAAATTACGGTGGAAAATAAGTATTTGGTCAATAACAAAAGTTCATCTCAATACTTTGTTATATACCCTTTGTTGGCAATGACCGAGGTCAAATGTTTTCTGTAAGTCTTCATAAGGTTTTCACACACTGTTGCTGGTATTTTGGCCCATTCCTCCATGCAGATCTCCTCTAGAGCAGTGATGTTTTGGGGCAGGCGCTGAGCAAAACGGACTTTCAACTCCCGCCAAAGATTTTCTATGGGGTTGAGATCTGGAGACTGGCTAGGCCACTCCAGGACCTTGAAATGCTTCTTACGAAGCCACTCCTTCGTTGCCCGGGCGGTGTGTTTGGGATCATTGTCATGCTGAAAGACCCAGTTTAAGTTTCAATGCCCTTGCTGACGGAAGGAGGTTTTCACTCAAAATCTCACGATACATGGCCCCATTCATTCTTTCCTTTACATGGATCAGTCGTCCTGGTCCCTTTGCAGAAAAACAGCCCCAAAGCATGATGTTTCCACCCCCATGCTTCACAGTAGGTATGGTGTTCTTTAGATGCAACTCAGCATTCTTTCTCCGAACACGACAAGGTGAGTTTTTACCAAAAAGTTCCATTTTGGTTTGATCTGACCATATGACATTCTCCCAGTCCTCTTCTGGATCATCCAGATGCTCTCTAGCAAACTTCAGACGGGCCCGGACATGTCCTGGCTTAAGCAGGGGACACGTCTGGCACTGCAGGAATTGAGTCCCTGGCGGCGTAGTGTGTTACTGACGGTAGCCTTTGTTACTTTGGTCCCAGCTCTCTGCAGGTCATTCACTAGCTCCCCCCGTGTGGTTCTGGGATGTTTGCTCACCGTTCTTGTGATCATTTTGATCCCACGGGGTGAGATCTTGCGTGGAGCTCCAGATCGAGGGAGATTATCAGTGGTCTTGTATGTCTTCCATTTTCTAATAATTGCTTCCACAGTTGATTTCTTCACACCAAGCTGCTTACCAATTGCAGATTCAGTCCTCCCAGCCTGTTGCAGGTCTACAGTTTTGTTTCTGGTGTCTTTGGACAGCTCTTTGGTCTTGACCATAGTGGAGTTTGGAGTGTGACTGTTTGAGGTTGTGGACAGGTGTCTTTTATACTGATAACAAGTTCAAACAGGGGCCATTAATACAGGTAACGAGTGGATGACAGAGGAGCCTCTTAAAGAAGAAGTTACAGGTCTGTGAGAGCCAGAGATCTTGCTTTTTTGTAGGTGACCAAATACTTATTTTCCACCATAATTTACAAATAAATCCATAAAAAATCAGACAATGTGATTTTCTGGATTTTTTTTTTCTCATTTTGTGCCTCATAGTTGAGGTATACCTATGATGAAAATTACAGGCCTCTCTCATTTTTAACTTGCACAATTGTTGGCTGACTAAATACTTTTTTTCCCCACTGTATTTGGGCGCTAAGGCTGAGATCTTCCATCGTTTTGACCCAATTTGATGCAAAAACAAATTAGTAACGACTTCTGTGGGAATTCAATGGAAATCGCAAAATAATAGTATCACAATATTCAAGAGCGTTATCGGATATTGTGACCTAGTATGCCTTCCGCTTTTGCACCCTCTGCTGGTGTTTTATCTCAAAAATGAAGCACAAATATCAAAATAAACTTTTCAAACACCTTTTGGCCATATTGTAACCGTGTTTCATTGTTAAAAACGGACCACGAGTAGTCGTTTGCGTCTTTCCCGCAGGTTTGAGTGCAATCGTTAAAGCCCATAAACCATCACCGAAGCAGTTTTTCACTCAAAACCCGCACCATTAGTTTGCTAGCATGCGGTTGGGTATAAACGGAGGCTCATATGTTATTTTTAGCATGTTTAACAATGCTTCCTGCTGCCAACAAAACTTTGAGGCGCAAACTAACAACCCTTCGTGATGGTCTCCTCTCCTTACACAAACAATATTTCAAGTAATAAAATGATTAATAAAAAAAAGAAGACAAACTGATTCATAAGTTTAACATAAGTTAAAAGTAATCTCAAATCCTATGGCTAATTCTGAGAGAAAAATCGCAGTTTTCCAAACCATTCCGCTCTGTTGGAATATGTTCCTCCTTCTTTGGTCACGTTTCGCCCAAAACCAGACAGGTCACTGTGTCTCTCGAAATAGTTGTTACTCGCAGACAAATGCCTCATTAGCCGTCACTGGGGCCTTTAGGCAGCGCATGTGTCCAGATGACACGCCTGGACACACCTCCGGCCGCTGTTCTCTGCTCAATTATGGATGGGTCTTAACCGCCCGTCGATTTTTCGGGTTGCAGTATCGCATTATTAGCATTCGACATACACTTTTTCCTCCGTTGACAAAACTAAAATGCCATTGACTGCACCGAGCCACCAACTGAACCCTTTGACACATTTCATGGTTTACACAGGTTCCCAATATTCTTCCCTTTGTCAGAGCAGCTTCGCCTGGAGGAGTCATCTCTTTGGAGTTCATGGCCACGACCCAGGTTCACCAGGTCACCGTCAAAACTGTTTTATTCTCATCAGTTATAAGGTATCTTTTAAAAATGTAACAGCAAATGTCATTGTTTATGCGATCACTATTTATGAAATCATGGTCACAGGATTTCAGTGAATATTTAAGGAAAGGAAATCGAACTTTATTTGTATAGCACCTTTCACTGACAGGATTGCAAAGCGCTTTACCCGGGACAAACTTTACATTCACTCCCTAGACTGACTGAAGCAAGGCTGCCAATCTGCCACGTTGGTCCTAGAGGCCGACCGATATATATATCGGGCTGATATTTGGGGATTTTACTATATCGGCTATCGGCCGATTTTAGCGCAGAAAAAAGCTGATATTTCCGGGATCAAAAATGATAGAGACTTTCCGTTTTTGCATTGGAGAGCAAAGTCACGGCGTTAAAACGAGTCCTCCCACAACTCCCCAGGCCTTAGGGGAGGTGAGAAACCATCTCAATGAAAATTGGTTAGCTTTGAGGTATGTTAAACACAAGTTTCACTAAACCTCCGTCAATATGGACATGCTGCATGTCATTTTGAAGAGCAGGATCTGGAGAATTCAATCGCTGAATTACTTTTAACCTCCACTATTGTATTTTTGATTGTCACGCAAAATGCCACGGCTAATAGCAATATGCTAATGCTAATGACAACTAATCAAAGCTGGGACAGAAACTATGATTGGATCACCTAAAGTAATTAAGTGTTTTTCATAGGATTATAGACCGGACATTTGGAAAAATCGGTCAATAATATCTGCATCGGCCAATTAACATCCCAAAATATCGGCATCGACCTGAAAAAACCCCATATTGGTCAGCCTCGAGTTGGTCCTTCCAACCACTCGCACTTAAACCCTAATGTACGTGTTTTTAGAGGTTGGGGAAACTGGAGGAAACCTACACGGGGAGAGCATTGCGATTGAACCCGGGACCTTCTAGCTTTGAAGCACGTGTGCTAACCGCCGCGCCAATAATTAATAATAATAATTGCTAAGTTCTTCGTGAATATTTAAGATTTTATGTATATCAGATGTTGTCCAGTGTTATCAATGCCTATTTGTAACAGACAACAGCTGAATAGATGAGGCGTTTGTATGTTATGGCGTTGCCTGCTCACCCCCAGCCCCCGTCCCTCGCCTGACATACCCTGTAGCTCTCAGCAGACCCTCTTCTCTAGGCGCTTTGTGGGGCTGTCTGTCCCAACTCCTGATAAGCCAAGGAGAAGTCTAATGGAGGGGAGAGGAGCAGATGAGCTGATAGTGAGCCGCAAATAATCGCTTCAACAGTGACTTTCACCATACTTCTCTAATACCACTGGGAGGTGGCACATAACGCTGCAGGAGGAATTGTAATGAACGGCTGAACAATCCATCCAAAATCCCCTCTAAAAAAGTCTCTGTAGCTAATAACAAAATAATGAAAACTTCCAATATTACACAGGAGAACTGCTTGTGATGAGATGTATCAACAACTTTGTGCATAATCTTTTTGAACTATACTGTTTGCACATTGGAGACGTCAAGCATTTGAAGATTTCTGTGCGATATCGCCCCTCAGATATCGCAAGCCTCCAAATATTTATAGTTTAGGCTAAAAATATATCTGTAACCCAGACTGTGAGACATTCGATGTTTGATTTAGACTCGGCAAATTGGTTTGTGGCAGGAACTTCTCCAAAAGTTTACAAATCTATAAATAGAAAGGCAACCATGGAGCGCAGCGCGCGCAGATGGCACTGGCTTTTCACGCGCGCACATTCGGTCTTTGAAAGCAGCTTGGCGCAGGTGGTTTGGTGACTAAAAGTGCCAGTCAACTTTTTATTTTTTTTACCCATTTTATTCCTCAATTATCCATAATTGAGGCTTAAACAATTCTTCAGGAATATCTCAACAGTGAGACTTTTAACATTTGAATTCATGCCTGTGTAAAGAGAAGACCGTAAAAAGTGAGCGACTGGGATGGTCAGGACCTTGAGCGCCCTCTGCATAGTGAGAATAATGCACGTGTTATAAATAAGATTTTTGATGATGACTAATGACATTCTTGCAATATCGGCCTGGAGCAGAGAAGGCGAGACTGCTACGCTTCATTTACAAATCAATCCAATCATATGGGTCACCTGCAGACATGGGACCAGCTGCACCTGCCAGAGGCGGACATGTCGGCCACTGTCTTGTCACACCTGCCAATAGCTGTGTCGAGTATTGGCATGCACTTACCAGACGCTAGTAACCCAGTCTCCTGGTAGAATTATGGAAGCACTGATATCAAACCAGCAACGGTGACCTTCTATAGACATAATTAGGTCTTGGCCTCCCCATTCGCCAGATTGTGTCTTCATATGAATTTAGCTGACTGGCAATATGCACAATCAGAATTGTAATACTGTATTTATGGCACAAAAGTACTTCAGCTGTAATCTTTGTGTTTACAGTGTTACAGTAAAAAGATGTTTTATTTGTTCAGGATGTTGATGAGCATACATGCATGTAAACATGCCACGCCGTATTGTAGCCTTAGGCTGATTTCCCTCAGTTGTCTCACACTCGCACTCTCATTCATCCTGGCTTATTGTACATGTTTTTAGTGGTAGGGGAAGAACATGCAAACTGCGGACTCAAACCCGGGACCTTCTAGCAGTGAAGCATGAGCGCGAACCACTACACCACCATGCCCTTTTCAAGCATATTGAAATCTTATTGGTACACTGTCAAAGCTAGATATACTATATATATCGGCCAACCGATATATTCGTTGGCCAATATAGGGGTATTTTACAATATCGCCTATTGCCGATATAATGCAGATGTCTCCAGAACTGAAAGTGATAGAGACTTCCTGTTTTTTATATTTAAAAGAGCTCAGTCAGAGCTTTAAAATGTGGCTTCAAGGAGCTGAGAATCATCCTGGTCAAAACTTAAGATAAGAGATTTACTGTTTTTGTTGTTGTTTTGGAATCTGCATTGCCCTTAGAAAACCCATATCGGTTGACCTTTTATATTCATTCTCTATCGCCCGGTCTAGAAGATTCCTCTGATTTCATTCAAACATACAGTATGCACACACATCACACATGAGCAATTGTTACTTGAAATGTACGCGACATTGGAACACAGCCAAGCAATACGTCCAGTAAGCACAGAAGTATCCACATGCAGCCTTTGTGTTTGCGCATTGTCGCTCATCTTCTCATCTTTTATTTCCATTTTTACAGCTCTTTTGAAACGTCACCTTCATCGTGTTGGTCCAAACTGTTCATAAAACAAGCATAATAGGAAGTAATTTTATCAAAGCACGCGTTGTGTGATTAGAGTAAGCAATGCTACAACATGTTGATAAAAGCAGGCGATTTTGTGTTTGAAAGATCATAGGGCACAAATGTGTTTTGTGAGCACTGATCTGACGGGCAGCTGCTGAGTGCTTTGAACACCGCTTTGTGGGAGAGCGGAGCGGCTGCTTAGAAGATGCACTGTGTAATGGAACAAAAGTTCAACATTTGTGTTGAAATATACACTGCTCGAATGACCCGGTTATTCCATCATCTATTCCATGATTCATCGAGGTTAAGTTGACACTGACAAAAACTTTGAAAACTTAATTTAACTCTCAGGATTCCAACTAGCTCACTCTTCCTTCTGCTTTCTGCTGCTGTGCTATCCTCAGACATCCATAAAATCCAAATGACGGGGAAGTTTTCCTCCTCCCATCATCATCCATTGCCTCAAATATCACATGGGGTTCTGCGACAGGTTTCTCGTTGCGCCACACGTCTCTGTTTCAGAGCAAAGCAAAAACAAATGCTTTCCTTCAGTATAATTTTGTCATTGTCTCGTCCAAACTCCAAAACGAGGTGTTATTTCTGCCAAAGAAATGTCTATAAACCTTATCGCTTTATAAGTCCCATCACGATTATTGAGATTGACCAAAATAGAGATTGCGATTTCAATCAGTTGCCCAGCCCTAGGTTTGAGGCCCTCGTTTACATGGAGGCGTTCGTCTTTGCCCGAGCTAAAGTGACTCTGGCAGTCACCGCCTGACGCTCTCACACACTTTCAGTTTTGCTCTAGCACATGTCTTCTCTCTTTTACCAAAGCCACAGACAGCTTGACAGGCTGTCAGACTCGTGTATGGCACCATGTTATTAGCACATTAAACCACTCAGCCGGTAGAAGTCTATGGAAATCAACAGTTTTAGCCACGCCGTGACGCGGAGCAGCAGAAAAACCTGACACGTTGCATTCCTCTCAGAGTTTCATTTAACAAAAGGATTTCAGCACAACTTGTCTCTAAGCTAAGGCGGATATACATTGTTTTTATAATGAAATATTAGACCCAAGTTGATGGCAAACGATGGCACAGTGAAGGCGTGTTAAAAGCTAGAGGTGGTTCAACTAAATATTGGAGAGAGTGACCTGGAAACGTGGAATTGAAAGAGTGCAATGTGTCCGTGTCGACTCTCTCAAACCTTTCGGTCCATCCTTATTGAGCGTGCATTTGTTTGTTTTCCAGGACGGACGTGAGCAGTATGAGCTTGCTGCCACCTCGGAGCAGGGCGGCAAGAAGAAGGCCAAGGGTAAGAAGAAGGAAAAAGACATGGACGAACTGAAGAAAGAGGTGGACATGGTGAGTGTTCGTGAAGTACCTTTTGTACAGGCTGGCGAGGGGAAGCGGTGGCAATGGCAGCCTCTGATTTGCTGGTCTGGGCTGTGTTTGTTCTACGAATACCAATTTGCAGAGGCTTACATTTAACCATACGCATGGACTTGTTTTTTGGTTGCGTTGGCGCCAAATGTGTAAATCTCAGTGTGATTGTGCGGCAGGTGATAGTTCGACATACTCTGTATGTATTGACAATGCTAATTTGTACAATCCTAATCAAAATACGCACAGATACACCACATTATCCATGGCAACCTCCCACGTCCATCCTTTATGAAAAAGATATCCATGCTCCCACTGTTTGCTTTCACATTATGGGATCTTTTTAAAGCAAAAGGTCAGGGAAATGTCAATGACGCCATGTTTTTTTTCTTTTTTCCCTTTCTTTCCTCAGGATGACCACAAGCTGACCCTGGATGAGCTCAATCGCAAATACAGCACTGACCTCACCAACGTAAGTCCACGTGGGCACACTGTTCTGCTTTTTCGGTTGGGTTCAGTCCTAGCATAGTACTCTGCCATGTTTTGGGGTACTATCTGTAGGAGTTAAAAAGAGAAGTGGCATTTGACCCTAACATATACATTGCAAGTGGGCAACTTTATACTGTCTGTCTTTATACTCAATGTATTTTTCCTATAGCCGTTAGCATTAGCCATCAAACATCATAAATTGAACGATCCAGATGTTTTCAGCTGGTGTCAATCCATCGACCACCTGTACTGTAGGTGAGGCGAAAGCCTAGTTAAAAATCAATAATACATGACCTGACCTTTTTGAGATTTGTCTTTAGTTCCTAATTAGTGTATAAAAGCGTCCTCTGAGCTAAACGCTAACTCAAATTCTTTTAAGTTTCTGCTTTTTGCGGGGTCAGATACACATCCAGTGGCCACTGAACAGTGTCTTGTATGATGTTAATGATAAAAGAATCCACAGACATTATATAAATGCCATGAAAAGGACGAAACGTACCTCACCATGTGTTAGTATTGCGACGGGCTTCACTATTCATTTGTATGGGGATAGAACGTTCTGTGGCTAACAAATGTGCGCATTGCTAGGAACTGGCTCAGATAGCTAAAGCCATTTCTATGGTACTATCAAGCATTCGCCATAGACTTAACACAGTGGTTCTTCAAATGTTCACACCAAGTATCACTTCATGAGGTCATCTGACCGTCCAAGTACCATTTCACGAAGCATTTGGTCTTCCAAGTACCACCTCCATGAAGTTCATACACTAAGCCCTGATGAAGACTTGAAGTGCCTGGGTTTCCTGCTTTTTTGATCCATTTCCCAAGAGGACCAATTCTTGGCTCTCAACATTTCTACTTTTGCCGTACTTTATAGAGATTGATCTTCATTCATCAGATTTTTTTATGTTTCAATGCTACGTTTGCTCTCATTACTGCGGTCAACCTTCTACTTCAACCAGACTGATGAAATGCTGTTAAAACACTTCAGAGGACGAGAGATGAATCAGACCAGTGTCATTATTCCAAGGTTCTGTTTGAATAAAGCGCAAATTTGACAGAAAGTGATGAGCCGATGGAGACTCTCTCTCGGAAAGGTTTCCAAACAATGAGCGATGATGGAGCGAAGAGACAGTGGAGCAGAGGGATTTGATCCATGGACAATGATTCTCAGCAAGGGCTTTCTATTGTCACTTTCTATTGAAGCGACGGATGGTGTCCCGAGTGTGTGCCAGTTAGACGTCGGCTGCTTCACTTGAGAGGTTGGGACATTTCTGACAGTATTGAGTTAGTAAGTTCAATGTATATGCTTTTATGCAGGTATTTCAGACACCATCTTACACTTCTTTGTTTCAGAAAATGCTACCTCTAAAGCGGCTTTTTCAAAGTTTCCCTAGGGCCCAAGTCCATTTTCCATATTTCCCCTCTTTTTAAAGACAGTGACGACTATATCAGCGCAGTGAAACTTGGACTGTTGCCATGTCAGGCCTAGAGCTACTTGGATGGGCTTAATAACGTCAGATTTTTTTTTCATTCGTTTTGTGTATGTTGTGTATGTTTGAATGACCAATGGGTTCCAGCTGAAAGTTTATATGTTTTAGAGAACAAATTGTCCCAAAACCTGAAAATCGAGGGGAAAAAAATGTTTTTGTCTGGAGTGACTTCCCTTAAATTTGATTATGGCGTTTCAATAAGCTTCTGCATTGTCACTAGATTTATTTATTTTCAGATATTTGTATTGATGAGGGATGAGAGTCCGTCCATGTGAAAATGATGTCTGTGGCATTATGCCCGTGACGCGTAACTCTGTTGTTTACTAGTTACCAACCAGATGGCAGATTTAGTCTTCGATCATGTAGTTTCTCTTTGCTGAAATCGATAAAGGTCCCAATATAAGCGCTGTCATTTTCTCTGTCAAAGCAGTTCTAGTTGAACAACACGCCACCCCTCCACTACACGTGACGAGTTAGCCTTATGCTAATGCGCTCCTGGTCATGCAGCGAGATAAAGGGGAATAGTTAATGAGCGCCGCTGGGCTGAATCCTGAAGCGGTGCGCGGTGTTTGTGTGAATAATTGATTGTGCTGCTTGTGCCCTGGTTTCTGCATGAGCTTATTCGTCTTATCTTTACTCGCACTCACCTGGCCCGTTCACAGCCCGTTTCTCTGCATATCGGCTGTTGCTCCGACCTGCTGCTCTCAGACTCGGACCTGTTTGGTGACTGACGTTGCTAAGCGACTCTCATCACTTGTAATCCCCCCTTGGACTTTTGTACATGCCCGCAAGGCTGTGTGTGCGGAGTGTTGGCTTGTGCAAAATTGAAAGCCTTAGATGCCATTTTAAAAGGATAAAATTTGATTCAAACTGCACTGTAAAATGCAACCTATTGTTTCAACAACAACAAAATAATTCCAAGGGCTGCTGAAAAATCTTACATTAGATCAGTTACAAGTTTACATTGTAGTCTCATAACTTTTCTGTTTTTGTGCAGGGTTTGACAGGAGCAAAGGCGGCCGAGAACTTGGCCCGCGATGGCCCCAACGCCCTTACTCCTCCTCCCACCACGCCGGAGTGGGTCAAGTTCTGCAAACAGGTACCAGCTGCTGCATAGGAGAAAAAAATGATTGATGTTCATGAAGACACATGTATGTAAACACGCCACGACGGATTGTAGCCATTTCTCTCAAACACACTTTCATTGATCCTGGCCTATTGTACATTGAACACTTTTTTTTACGCTTTAGATTAACAGTATCTCTATAATATCGTTTATCGCAATATTTTCCTGCCTCAATATATCGACCTTCAAATTAGCTCTTGTGACAGGCCTAATTCTTCCGTGCATTGCAGATGTTCGGCGGGTTCTCCATGCTCCTGTGGACTGGGGCCATCCTCTGTTTCCTGGCCTACGGGATCCAGGCTGCAATGGAGGATGAGCCTGCCAACGACAACGTAAGTCACACTTTGGAGCGCGAATTGAGGCCAACATGGATGACTAATGTGATTGTGCCGTTGCCTTTGCTGTTCCCCAGTTGTACTTGGGTGTCGTGCTGTCCGCCGTGGTCATCATCACCGGGTGCTTCTCCTACTACCAAGAGGCCAAAAGCTCCAAGATCATGGACTCCTTCAAGAACCTCGTCCCGCAGGTGAGGTGGTCATCCGTCTCCTTTCTCGTCGCCGTTGTATAAACCACTGTAAGCTTTTAATTTGAATGTTAATCGTAATCCTCCTGACAGCAGATTGTTGGGTAATCCGGCGCTCTGTGATTTCGATGTTTTTTTATTGCTAAACACGAGTATATTAAAAATCAAGCTGTTGTCTTTGTGTTCACGAAGCAAGCCCTGGTGGTGCGCGACGGAGAGAAGAAGTGCATCAACGCCGAGGAGGTGGTGGTCGGAGATCTGGTGGAGGTGAAAGGCGGAGACAGGATTCCCGCTGACCTCAGGATCATCTCGGCACACGGCTGCAAGGTGACACTCTGGCCCTCCGCATGTTTTTCCCATTGACAGGCGTTTTGGTGGGCCGGCAGGCTTCGACAAAGTCCGCCTTTTTGGAGCACATCCAACATCAACTAACTTCCTTTCTGTGCGACAAACCAGCACTAAATTAAGCAAGACAATACACTTTATTTGGTGGAATGGGACTCGATCTATGATCTACCCTGTTTGCCTTTGAAAAGCGTGTATAAGACATGATACAGGCTCTTTGAGGAGTTCTACAATGTCCTTTAGACCAGTGGTTCCCAACCTTTTTCCTTGAAGCCCACCTCAGTGAAATTGGAGTGTTTTATGCACATTTAGTCATTTCTCAGTCATATTTGATGTTTTTTTAACGATATCATTTGCACAAATAGTGCCACTTATGACCTGACCCTCTGACCAGGTAAACCTCTGAGCCCTCACTGCAATTTCAGTAATATTTACAAACTTCATGGAACGTTGCAGAATCCGGAGTCTGCCAGGGGTCTGTACTAGGGCCAGAGTTGTTCATGTACATTCATTAATTAAGTTAGAAGAATTTCGAAACAAAAAAGGTCACACGATCTAATATTCTAATATTTGGTTTATTTGAGCTGAAACAACCACGTCACTTCCTTTAATGCTGTCACTGGACCAACAGGCATCAAAACTTGGTCTTGAAACATATTTTTGTCTGTACCCGTTTTTGATACTTTTCTTTTTTTCGATACCAATAGTGCCCAAACTTTTTTTCCAGTATCGTTTAACAGAAACCAGCCCTAGTCATGGCCTGAAAAGTTCGAGAACCCCCTGCTTTAGGTCATGGGAAAAGACACTGTTTTTTCTTTTGAACTCTTTTGAAAGTAGGGCATAGATGTCCGAACTTTGCTTGCAGACTCTGGTAGTAGCTTGTACCAAAAAGGGTTCAGGGCTAATCAAAGTGTTCCTATTATTGGGTGTTCACCCCATTTGAGTTCCTATTTAAAGTGTATCACCTGCCTATATGGGCTAGCGCTCCGATTTAGGCCAACATCACAAATCTGCCTCTGACTGAACTCGCAGCCAGGGAGAAGGACCACTGTGTTACTTACTTGGTGTTGAAAAACCAAAAAGCCCAAACAGCACAAACACGAAAGAATTAAATAAATGAAATGTATACAAAAGACGAAACAAAACGTCAGTGAACACAGACTTTTGGAGGATTTTTTTCTTGTTACATCCAGACGTGTAAAGTCGCCAGGCTCATCTCGTGAACGGGCCCATTTTTGAGAAGTCTGCGATTTCAAGTCCTTCAATTCCCCAACCCTCCATTCATCCATGTGTTGTCCGATTCCAGGTGGACAACTCCTCTCTGACTGGTGAATCCGAGCCACAGACCCGTACTCCTGACTTCTCCAACGAAAACCCTCTGGAGACGAGGAACATCGCTTTCTTCTCCACCAACTGTGTGGAAGGTACGGCAAAGATATCTTGCCTTTTAGTTGCATTTGCCTGTAATCATGTTAAAATGACCCCTAAAGTCCTGTAGACTGTAGGCTGTCACCTACCTGCGCAACCTGGAGTCATATTTGCACTTCATTCATGCAGTTTGGTCTTTTACTGCTGAAGTTCTGCTATCTGTATTTCCTTGATAATGGAAACACAAAGCTCTCCTCCACATTTTTATTGTCAGTATACACCATCACTGGACCTGTTCAAAGCATTCTGCGCCCAAAGTGTGATAATCACGGCGCCATCGATTTGTTAGAATGTCATTAGATCAAAGTGAAAGCTTGTTTCGCTGTTTTATAGCGCGTCATTCCCACCACTGCCTGCAATGGGTGCTCCAAGCCAATTTGAAAACCCAACCAGCCCTGTCTCTCACTTTTCAATGTCTACATGGACAATATTTTGTTAAGTAAGTTTTAAACATCGAAACTGCAATAATGGTCTCAGTAAGACTGTGTCCGAATGTCCACACTACTGTATGTTGTAGGGGTGTCCGAGAGAACAACGTAGTGCACTCAAATTTTCACACCATGCACTGAAAAGTAGTGCGGAGCGATGGTCACTAGACGGGTCAATATAGACCACAATGCACTGGGAGAGTCGGAGGAGAGCAGACAGTGACAGGTCTTTGAACTAAATACAGCACGAATTAGTTAAAAGGGCTGTTTTATTCACATATTTTGGTTATTAATGAACTACTTGAATATAAATCTTCACGTCGAAAGTTGCTAACTTCCTCTCTCAGGCAAAAAGGCAATAATCCATTAATGTAAAATAAAACGTATCTGACTAATATTTATCCATAAATATTCCACTGTCTCTTGAATTTGGTTGGTCTTTATCGCAGAAATACATAATTCCCGAAGTTTAGCGAATTTATAGTAGATGTAGTGCACGGGGCTCACTACGAAGTGCACTATATACAGTATAGTCTATGATCTCTACTAGTGCGGGCCAGTGTAGTGAATGAGGGGTTAGGGACTAGGGTGGACGTTTGTCCTTTTTTTTTTTTAACACTCGTGTTTGTGGCCCAGGTACTGCCCGCGGTATCGTCATCAGCACTGGCGACAGGACGGTCATGGGTCGCATTGCCACGCTGGCCTCTGGACTTGAAGTTGGACGCACTCCGATCTCCATCGAGATCGAGCACTTCATCCACATCATCACTGGTGTGGCCGTCTTCCTAGGAGTGTCCTTCTTCGTCCTGTCCCTCGTCCTGGGCTACTCATGGCTGGAGGCTGTTATTTTCCTCATCGGTATCATTGTGGCCAACGTGCCCGAGGGACTGCTGGCTACTGTCACTGTGAGTCACATTGCTTTGACCTTCTGTCTCTGCTGGGGGCTGTTTGGGGTCACCGCGGCAAAGTGGTTGTCTCTTGACCGCAGGGTTTCCGACCGGGGGGCATTAAAAAACATGAAGTCATTAAATGAATTGGGCCAAAATTTAAGGCCTTAAATGTTATAAATTATAGCATTACATTTGCCACACAATCCACCCGTTTCCGTTTGACATGGTCTTTCTGTGCCCAGGTGTGTCTGACACTGACGGCTAAGCGCATGGCCAAGAAGAACTGCCTGGTGAAGAACCTGGAGGCCGTGGAGACCCTGGGCTCCACCTCCACCATCTGCTCCGACAAGACAGGCACCCTGACGCAAAACCGCATGACCGTGGCCCACATGTGGTTCGACAACCAGATCCACGAGGCCGACACCACCGAGAACCAGAGCGGCACCTCCTTCGACCGAAGCTCTGCCACCTGGGCCGCACTCGCTCGCATCGCCGGCCTCTGCAACCGCGCCGTCTTCCTGGCTGAGCAGAGCAACCTTCCCATTTTAAAGGTGTGAACTTGGGATGGGGTTCGGTCAGTTGGGTTTGATTTAATGCACTGTTCAGCACCTAAAAGAGACAGCAGTGACTCTGTAACTGTTCATGATACTGACACAGACAGTGTTTTAACATGATGGTCATGGGCCAAATCCAGTCTGTAAATATTGCAGGTGATCTTGCCTAATACAGTATTAGCATTTGAATATGAATAGTGCAGGTGAAAATGCAAGCAAACATTTAATTCAAGAGACTTATTACAATGGTTAGTGAAGAACATGGTCAAATCAAATACACTTTTTAAAACTAGAAAAGAGACAGAAGTTTGCTATAGCAAAAGGGGATTCCAATTGGTATTGAGTTTAAAATTTTAATATTGCAACACTAAGCTAAACACAATTTTAAAGTCTTTCAGCTCAAATAAATATTTATTTCCCTAATTTTTGCCCATTTAAAAAAAAAAAAATTCTCCTCTATGCCTTCACTTGTTTAGCTCAATTTTTCCCATTTGTTTCACCAATTTTTCTTATTTTTGCCCCATTTTGTCTTGTTTTCCAAATTTATTTCCCTAATTTTTGCTCATTTTTAATTACTAATATTTTCTATATTTCTCCCAATGTATTCCCTATTTTTGCCCCATTAACATTTTTTTTTTTTTAAATATCCAAATTTTTCACACGTTTCTTGACATTGGAGAAGAACCCGATATTGTATATTAGGTCATCTTTCACTCATTTTTGTTCTGTTTTCTTGTTCTAGATGACAAATATTTCAGTATAGGTATCGGAAAAAGTATTGTTCGTATTGAAAACCAAGTATCGTTAAAGAACACGCTCAGCTGTTTGGATTGGAGCATACTCCTCCAACTGTTACCCACTGTATTTGTGACACCGTCCTAAACGCTGAAAAACACTTGCTTACCCAGGAGTCTTGCAGTCCCCTGGCTCCCTCCGCTCCTGGATCCTGAGCGCTAGTTTCCCCACAGCATTAATTACCTGGAAAAGTGTGTCTAAGCTCTTGTTGTGGTGTCGGTTAATCACCTGTAAACGTTTGGCTGGTAGCGCGGCGTTATTGACTACTCACTCACTCGCTCTCTCTCTTGTTGAGCAAGAGGGGTACTTTTAGAAAGAATTAAATTTATACTTTAGGTTTAGACATAATTTTGTCCAGTTTTTGGCCTGTTGTAAACCCCTTTTGAGACCCAGTTTAGTCCTGAATTGATCTTGGTGTAGAATTGTCATTGTTTGCGATGCTAATCCCTCCCTTGAATACGCATTAAGGCTTACCAAAATGATGACTTTCAAACATGTGGCGCATTTCTAAAGCTTGTTTTTGTTCTTTCTCCAGAGAGACGTTGCCGGCGACGCTTCGGAATCGGCCCTGCTCAAGTGCATAGAACTGTGCTGTGGCGGTGGGTCGGTGCAGGAGATGAGGGATAAGAACTCTAAATTAGCTGAGATCCCGTTCAACTCCACCAACAAATACCAGGTATGTACAAGCTTTCATAAATTTAAAAGTCCTGTGTGGACGCAGACGGCATCTTTGGAATTGCCCAATCCTTATATGGTCATGTTCGAAGCAGCCAGAGGCAAAACAAAGTGGGGAAAAAAACTTTATCCCATTTCTCCACCATTACTTTAACAAATGCTGAATTATGAATATAACGTTCTACCAAATATAGATACAGAGCCACGGAGTGGAGGATAGTGGTTTAACAGCCCATCAATGCCTAAAAAATGGGCAATGCTAACCAGGAAGCTAATGTTAGCTTCACGCCAAATATGCTAACATTAGCTTCACGCCAAATATACTAACGTTAGCTTCACGCCAAATATGCTAACATTAGCGTCACGACAAATATGCTAATGTTAGCTTCACGCCAAATATGCTGACGTTATCTTCATGCCACATATACTAAAGTTAGCAACAAGTGCCGTTTTTCGCCTCATTTCAATTTCCCACAAAGTAAAGCCATAAGCCACGCCCCTGGAAATTCTCATTGGATGACACTCCTGATGCAGCTTTTTCAGTTGGCTTTATTCAGTTAATATTTCAGTTTTACATATGTTTAGAGTGTGAGGGATAGGCTAAGGTTAGAGTTAGGAAAAGGGATTTTGTAAGGGTTAGAACAATGTTGGTGGCTGGGATCATGGTGTAACTAGGTTGAAAAGGAGAACGTTTTCCCTTCTTCTGAACAATGTGCTTTGAAAAAACATCCATATGGACCCGATTTTGGCTTGACTTTATTGGTGTGGGATAAATATGGCTATATTATGCCAGGAAACTGCTAAATAAAGACGGGAAAATTCCAATGAGGTTTTCTTCCTCCTCGGTAAGGCCACATCCCCTTGTGTGATGCGTAGCCATCTGTATGTATCTATATAGCATTGTGCCTATGGAGCTGAGTTGTTGGCTACAAGATATGAACGTGGGGCAATAATTTGTGTAATTAGAAGTGTTTGTTTTAGTACTGTGGAGGAATAACACTGGTACATTATGAAAATATTTGTGCGTGTGTACTAAGATTGGTGCATCTGTAACGTTTTATGTGTGTGGAGAACGTTTTATAATTGCTTTAAGCAGAACAACCTAAAATGTCCACGTTTGATACACATCAAAAATAAATGAGCCACTTTATAACACTGACAATATATTACATGAGCCATTTCATCAACTTGGACAGCTGTAATACTGTATTTCCTTTTCTTCTTATCCCTAGCTCTCTATCCATAAAAATTCCACGGCCGAAGGGGAGTCCAAGCGTCTCCTGGTGATGAAGGGAGCTCCTGAGAGGATCCTGGACCGCTGCGCCACCATCATGCTCCAGGGCAAAGAGCAAGCGCTGGATGATGAGATGAAAGACGCATTCCAGAACGCATACCTGGAGCTGGGCGGGCTGGGAGAGAGAGTTCTGGGTAAGAGGCTCGAAACAGACTGAACGCATGTAAAGGAAACTGAAGCTTTCCACAGTTTGATCCCTGTCCGCTGGGTTATATACTCGCGCGGGGAATAATTTTCCCCCCTCCCTCGCTGAATGTTCCTTCGCCTCCGCCCAGGTTTCTGCCATTACCACCTGCCGGACGACCAATTCCCCGAAGACTTTGCCTTCGACACAGAAGAGGTGAACTTCCCCACGGAGAACCTGTGCTTCATCGGCCTAATGTCCATGATTGACCCCCTCGAGCCGCTGTGCCCGACGCCGTGGGCAAATGCAGAAGCGCTGGCATCAAGGTAGCCCCTTCCCGATATTGGTTAAATGTACATTCACTCAGTTTGATAGATAATGGCAAGTTTATGAAAAGAAGTTGGAACAAGGAGAGTTGAAATTCCAATTTTCAAAAATATAAGTGAAATACTGCAGGGAAAAGGAGAAGATAAGACAAGGTAGGACTTCATTGATCTCACAATGGAGAAATTCACTTGTTGCAACAGCTCTCAGGAAAACTCGCAGGCGGTGTAGATAGTCAGTAAAAATGTGCCATCAAAGACATTTGATGGCACGTTGTTGTTGTTCCCCATGTAAAGCGTCTTTGAGTGTCCAAAAAAGCGCTATACAAGTTCGATGTATTATTAAGAACAAGCAAACGAGTATTCCACACGTCCTGCTCGTTGTTCCGAGCCGGTTTCTGCTCCATTTTCTCGTGCTGGGACTCTCTTCTCCTGGTCCAGGAGGACTTTTAAGCTCAGGGGGTCGCCAAGGGGTGGTTGTTGAAGCACCGCACTTTCTGGGTTGGCACACAAACACAATTTGACACGATGGAAATAATGAATATTTTTTTGTAGGGTTATAGGGTTAGACGGACACACACATCCCAGTAAGTTTAGTGGCATGCAAGAGTTCAATAGGTCACGAGACTGTCTGACGCCCTGTGGTGCGAAATACATTCTTTGGGCGCGCAACAGCGGTGCAGTTTCCTATCCTTTCATCAGGTGAAAGAGACATTGAGTTTTATCATTGCCAAATTTGATACTGTATGTTGTACCTTTTATATAGCCGAGGGGTAGTAAGCACAAATTAAACAACAGAGGACTGAGGGTGGAACACTGTGGGGATAGAGCTGGGACCTGTTCAGGGACCTTATGTACAGTACGGTTGCAGGGGGTGAACATGAATCATATGTACTCATTGACTGTTATGTGACAGAATAATTGCTCTGATTAAAATAAGGTCATGTCTTTTGTAGGTCATCATGGTTACAGGAGATCACCCGATCACAGCTAAGGCCATCGCCAAAGGTGTGGGCATCATCTCTGAAGGCAACGAGACTGTAGAGGACATCGCGGCTCGCCTCAATATCCCAGTCAATGAAGTCAATCCGAGGTGTGCCCCCACTTTTAGGTATTCGGTGACCTCATTTTAACTAACAGAAAGTATGACACCTTCTACTGCCTCGTCCACAGAGACGCCAAAGCGTGCGTGGTACACGGTGGAGACCTGAAGGACTTGTCCGCCGAGCAGCTGGACGACATTTTGAAGTACCACACCGAGATTGTCTTTGCCAGGACCTCGCCGCAGCAGAAGCTCATCATTGTGGAGGGCTGCCAGCGACAGGTAGGCAGACCTTAGGATAGTAGCGTTCTTAGTAAGCATGGCAGATATCAAGTTGATTACTGAGGCAGGGATTATTGCGTTCAATGTTTACCAGCTAATCTTAATTTCTGGTAGAGCTAAGATCGGACCCGAAAAATCAATCTCGACTCGATCCGGTCCAGCGGGCATAAAGCCCGACCCGAGTCCAACCAATCAACTTGAATTGTCAGCCTGAGCCCGAAACAAACCCGACGTAAATAATTATTTAATTAAGGTATTAAGGCCCGGTCAGAGTCTCTGTGCTGTGCATTCAGCGGCACCAAGATGAGTGTGCACAGCACACGTGCACGCAGCAGCGTTGTGCTTATTACCTGAGCAGCCTGAGAGGTGTGCGCGGTGTGGAGCAGGTTATGCGCTCGAGCAAAAGCAGCACAGGCTGTCAGCGTCCCCCCTCTTTCTGTCTCTCTTCTCCTCCTCCTCCTCGTTGTTCATAAACCTCACGCTGCATTTACAATAGCCTACTTCTTACGCAGTGACTGAAACCATACTGCTTATTTAAATGCTGTCCTGAGAGAAAGAGTGAATAGCGATGTTCTCTTGGTAGCGCCAGTATCACAGCGATTGCCTTTCTATGCTGCAAAAATGTGACAACACAGGCTGCACGTGTGCCCGACCCCCGCGCCACCTCTCCCCCTGCACTGCAGGAACTACGGGACTCCTATTTTATGTAAAGTATTATCTTATTTTGGATCCAATAGACTAAGAGATAATAATGACATTAAATACAATAAAAAATAAAAATCTTGAAACCCGGTCCAAATTTCGGCTTTGCTCGGGCATAAAATCTTACCTCTAATTTCTGGATTATTAGATTGTCTACACAAAGAAAAGGTTTCTTTGGATGTCAAGGAGAAGTGATGGCACAAGGCCAGATAAGTCAGTGTGTCTGTGGTGACCATCCTTTGTATCAAAATGCTCTTATTTGTGATGAATGCTTCGTAAACAAGGACTTATTGGAGCAGACCCCTGGCACTGTCCTAAGATATAAGATGCTGCTGCCCCAGAGCCTACAATGGTGAGTAAAACTACAAAATGGTTCCATTTGGGTAACGTCATTGAGAGGCTGAACGCTCCAGTAACTACTTCTCATAATATAAACACGCTAAGCCTGACTGTGGCACTAACGTCACATGTCTCATAAACAGTGCCATCGCTACAAAACTCTCCTCATGTCGGAGTTTTGTCAAAAACAGGGCAAATTTGCCTTTTTTTGGAACCTGCATGGGACATAATGTATTCATTAGGTCCCATGAGCTAAATTGTGGCCTTTTAGCGTTTATGAGAGACACAAAACTCACCTGCACTGCTTTTTGCTCAGTTATTTACCACACTATCCTTTTTGCAAACGCTTTGTTGTAGTTGTATTATAAGTAGTAGTAAATCAGGCCTTTAGTGTCTGGAGCTCGTACTTTATGTGGCTGGTGCGAGTGACATTCTGTAATACATTTTTACACCTTGTTGTTAATGTTTGAGTAATGACTTGGTGCGATGACGAGGTGACAGAGGACTGAGGCGTAGCATCTGTGAAGCTGCTGAAGACGGGTCACCCATAGTATTTTGATATGCAAACACTGCAAGCTGAGCCAAGAATTAGCAGTGAGTCACCAGTTGTATGGACCAAGACAACATGATCTTTTAAAAGCTATGTAATTTGCCCATTTGTGAGCTGTAAGATGATCTGATATACGGCATTGAGTTGAAATTGACAAAACACAAAGGCTGCAGTTATTGAAGTGATGTCTCAATGTCCTGTTGCCTTGCGGTCCCATTTTATGCTGCTGCAGATGTTGTGATGTGATAATTATGGGGAACAAGAAGTGCTCCACTGAAGCAGGCTTTGTCACCACTTCTGAAAAATGGAAAACACAGTTTTTTTTTGTTTTTCTTTTTTTTTCTTCCTCTAGGGTGCTGTCGCTTTAAAAATTGAGTTGTTAAACATTGAGACATACCGGTACTTGTTATCTGATATGGGTTGCTTTCTAGAACTTAATGAGGCAATGTACATTTTTAGATGAGGCACCATTTTAAAATTACGGCAAATATAAGTACTAGTTTAATGTCAGCTGGGAACACACTAAAGCAGGAGTGGCTCACTTGTCCAATGAGAATGCTGCTCTTAGGGCTGTCATGATAATAACTACAGTATATCGACTTGTCCTTCAAATTACAGATAAACGATAAGTTTTTGGGCTAGATGTTTATCGCCTTTACATTTATTTGCATTTTTTCTCCCATTTTTCTAATGTAATACTTTATTTTTTACCCAAAGTGAGTATGTCATGTGATATTTTAGGATAAATTACTTTATGACCAGAGCCTAACTGTCATTTTTAAGCTTTAGAGTTAGTTTCTGTGGCATTATAAGGTCTTCAATAATATTGTCACTCTTAAAGTGATTGTCTGTAAGATTGCAAAATGAGGAGTGATTTAGATTTCAAAAGTAAACTATCAAGTCTCCTCCTGATTGGACCGGACGGGCCCGTTCACTGGAAAGCTCGCCTCATTGGTCAAAGGGATAGCCCGGGGATTCAGATTAATGTCTGAGATCAGCAAAGGTAGGGACTTTAGAAAAACGTATTACTTGCATTACGTCAAATTGTTGGTGAATTATACCACCTGCAGTTAATCTAGCATCAGAATATAACATTTAACTTTACAGACTATCACTTAAATGTGTTGAAAATCAGCAAAGATTTCAGTTGTTACAAGTGTTGCATAGTAAAGTAAAGTGTTACATACAAACAAAATTGCACAGACAATTTTCTCTCTGCATGGTCCAACCGGGCGAAAGAGGCGAAAAGGCATTGCAAGGAAAAAAAAAGATTATAAATATCTACAGTTTTGTATGACACCACCAAACGAGTCAGAGTCAGGTAATCGGACCGTGACGTCAGTTCCAAAACAAGCATGTCAGATACAAGAGTCCGTGCATGCGCTGTTAGCTGCTGTAGAATGGAACTTCTAAACGTGTGCGGATTTGATCTTGGTGGCAGAGGCACGACTGAAGAGGTTTTGATGCTCCGCCGTGCGAGCAGAAGGTGGTGGACTTGTCAAAGTTGCTTCTCTACGTAATCACTTGCGAGAAACTCTAGTTGGGCGGCACCAATTCACCTAAAACCCATTCCAGTATGTCCCCAGCTTTAGGATCATAAGCTAACCACAGCCAAGATTTCTCCTTCACTTCCAAGCTTTCCTCTCTTCTCAGGGTGCCATCGTGGCGGTGACTGGCGACGGCGTGAACGACTCCCCGGCCCTGAAGAAGGCGGACATCGGCGTCGCCATGGGCATCGCCGGCTCGGACGTGTCCAAACAGGCCGCCGACATGATCCTGCTGGACGATAACTTCGCCTCCATCGTGACCGGAGTGGAAGAGGGACGTCTGATCTTCGACAACCTCAAGAAGTCCATCGCCTACACTCTGACCAGCAACATCCCCGAGATCACGCCCTTCCTCCTGTTCATCTGCGCCAGCATCCCCCTGCCCCTGGGAACCGTCACCATCCTCTGTATCGACCTGGGAACTGACATGGTAATACTGAGCTAAATATGTAGAAAACAAGGACTCCTCTTGTCTGTGAACATGTTAATCCTGAAGATAAACAGCCTAACAAAGGTCAGCAGTACAGGGCACGATAACTTCTGTCCACTGCTGTAAAGTGTCCCTGTATGTGCCCAGATCATACTTTACTTAATATGGTTGGCAAAGCCAAGACCGCCCAACTGCGGCAAACTTGGACCAATGAATAAACACACTGTAAGCTGTAAACATGAATAATGTAATGATATGTTTTTGGAATAGCATGAAAGGTCATGTCAGGCCAAAATTGGAAGATTTTTTGGGAGGATTTTGAAGTCTAGTGAGTTAGAGTAGTTTTTGGGGCAGAATCCATGGGGCTTTGACAATTATTTATAGATTAAGGGATGAATTGTTGGATGGATAGATTAAGGGATGGATGGATGGATGGATGGATGGATGGATGGATGGATGGATGGATAGATTGAGGGATGGATGGTAGATTGATGTATGGATGGAAGATTGATGTATGGATGGAAGATTGATGGATGGATGGAAGATTGATGGATGGATGGAAGATTGATGGATGGATGGAAGATTGATGGATGGATGGAAGATTGATGGATGGATGGATGGAAGATTGATGGATGGATGGATGGAAGATTGATGGATGGATGGAAGATTGATGGATGGATGGATGGATGGAAGATTGATGGATGGATGGATGGATGGATGGAAGATTGATGGATGGATGGATGGATGGAAGATTGATGGATGGATGAAGATTGATGGATGGATGGAAGATTGATGGATGGATGGAAGATTGATGGATGGATGGAAGATTGATGGATGGATGGATGGAAGATTGATGGATGGATGGATGGAAGATTGATGGATGGATGGAAGATTGGGATGGATGGAAGATTGATGGATGGATGGAGATTGATGGATGGATGGAAGATTGATGGATGGATGGAAGATTGATGGATGTATGGATGGAAGATTGATGGATGGATGGATGGATGGATGGATGGATGGAAGATGGATGGATGGATGGATGGAAGATGGATGGATGGAAGATGGATGGATGGATGGATGGAAGATGGATGGATGGATGGATGGATGGAAGATGGATGGATGGATGGATGGAAGATGGATGGATGGATGGATGGATGGATGGAAGATGGATGGATGGAAGATTGATGGATGGAAGATTGATGGATGGATGGATGGAAGATGGATGGATGGAAGATTGATGGATGGAGATGATGGATGGAGATGGATGGATGGAAGATTGATGATGGATGGAAGATTGATGGATGGATGGAAGATTGATGGATGGATGGAAGATTGATGGATGGATGGAAGGATGGATGGATTGATGGATGGATGGAAGATTGATGGATGGATGGAAGATTGATGGATGGATGGAAGATTGATGGATGGATGGAAGATTGATGGATGGATGGAAGATTGATGGATGGATGGTAGATTGATGGATGAAAGATTGATGGATGGATGGAAGATTGATGGATGGATGGAAGATGATGGATGGATGGAAGATTGATGGATGGAAGATGGATGGATGGAAGATGGATGGATGGATGGAAGATGGATGGATGGATGGATGGAAGATTGATGTATGGATGGAAGATTGATGGATGGAAGATTGATGGATGGATGGAAGATTGATGGATGGATGGAAGATTGATGGATGGATTGATGGATGGATGGAAGATTGATGGATGGATGGAAGATTGATGGATGGATGGAAGATTGATGGATGGATGGAAGATGGATGGATGGATGGTAGATTGATGGATGGATGGATGGATGGATGAAAGATTGATGGATGGATGGAAGATTGATGGATGGATGGAAGATTGATGGATGGATGGAAGATGGATGGATGGTAGATTGATGGATGGATGGATGGATGGATGGATGGATGAAAGATTGATGGATGGATGGAAGATTGATGGATGGATGGATGGAAGATTGATGGATGGATGGAAGGAAGATTGATGGATGGATGGAAGGAAGATTGATGGATGGATGGAAGGAAGATTGATGGATGGATGGAAGATGGATGGATGGAAGATGGATGGATGGAAGATGGAAGATGGATGGATGGAAGATGGATGGATGGATGGAAGATGGATGGATGGATGGATGGAAGATGGATGGAGGGATGGAAGATGGATGGAGGGATGGATGGATGGAAGATTGATGTATGGATGGAAGATTGATGGATGGATGGAAGATTGATGGATGGATGGAAGATTGATGGATGGATGGAAGATTGATGGAAGATTGAGGGATGGATGGAAGATTGATGGATGGATGGAAGATTGATGGATGGATGGAAGATTGATGGAAGATTGATGGATGGATGGAAGATTGATGGATGGATGGAAGATTGATGGATGGATGGAAGATTGATGGATGGATGGAAGATTGATGGATGGATGGAGATTGATGGATGGATGGTAGATTGATGGATGGATGGATGGATGGATGGATGAAAGATTGATGGATGGATGAAAGATTGATGGATGGATGGAAGATTGATGTATGGATGGAAGATTGATGTATGGATGGAAGATTGATGTATGGATGGAAGATTGATGGATGGATGGAAGATTGATGGATGGATGGAAGATTGATGGATGGATGGAAGATTGATGGATGGATGGAAGATTGATGGATGGATGGATGGATGGAAGATTGAGGGATGGAAGATTGATGGATGGATGGAAGATTGATGGATGGATGGAAGATTGATGGATGGATGGAAGATTGATGGATGGATGGTAGATTGATGGATGGATGGATGGATGGATGGATGGATGAAGATTGATGGATGGATGGAAGATTGATGGATGGATGGAAGATGGATGGATGGATGGATGGTAGATTGATGGATGGATGGATGGATGGAAGATTGATGGATTGATGGATGGATGAAAGATTGATGGATGGATGGAAGGAAGATTGATGGATGGATGGAAGATGGATGGATGGATGGATGGAAGATGGATGGATGGATGGAAGATGGATGGATGGAAGATGGATGGATGGAAGATGATGGATGGATGGTAGGTTGATGGATGGATGGAAGATTGATGGATGGATGGAAGATTGATGTATGGATGGAAGATTGATGTATGGATGGAAGATTGATGTATGGATGGAAGATTGATGTATGGATGGAAGATTGATGGATGGATGGAAGATTGATTGATGGATGGATAGAAGATTGATTGATGGATGGATGGAAGATTGATTGATGGATGAATGGATGGAAGATTGATGGATGGATGAATGGATGGATGGATGGAGATTGATGGATGGATGGATGGTAGATTGATGGATGTATGGATGGATGGATGGAAGATTGATGGATGGATGGATGGATGGATGGTAGATTGATGGATGTATAGATGGATGGATGGATGGATGGAAGATTGATGGATGGATGGATGGTAGATTGATGGATGTATAGATGGATGGATGGATTAATTTATTTATTGGGTCAGGACAGTGCATGTTAATGAACATACATGGGTCTCATGCATGTAAACAAGCCACACCGGATTGTAGCCTTGGGCTAATTTCCATCCGTCGTCCCCCATGCACACTCTCATTCATCCTGGCCTATTGTACATGTTTTTAGTGGTAGGGGAAACCGGAGTACCCGGAGGAAACCTACGCAGACACGGGGAGAACATGCAAACTCCACACAGAAAGGCCCCGTCCAGGTGGGAATCGAACCCAGGACCTTCTAGCTGTGAAGCACGAGCGCTAACCACTGTGCTACCATGCCGCCCGGATGGATGGAAGATTGATGGATGGATGGATGGTAGATTGATGGATGTATAGATAGATAGATGGATGGATGGAAGATTGATGGATGGATGTATGGATAGATGGATGGATAGCTGGATAGATTGAGGAGGGATGAATGGTTGGCTGGATGGATGGATGGAGGGATGAATGGATGGATAGATGTATTGATAGTACAATTTTAATGACAAAAATATGAATAATAATAAAACTACGTACTACGGTCTTTTCTGTACAAAACTCCACAGATGGCACGAACATCATGCGTTTTTTGTTTTTTTTGTTTTTACACTCAACACCCCTTATCCTTTAATCCCTCTGGACACTTTTTAATATTCTGATTTCTTCCCTGTTTTTGTCCAGGTCCCCGCCATTTCTCTGGCTTACGAGGCCGCCGAGAGTGACATCATGAAGAGACAGCCCCGAAACCCCAAAACAGACAAACTGGTGAACGAGAGGCTCATCAGCATCGCTTACGGGCAGATCGGTAAATCCTCTCACTTCAGGCCCATTCTCGTCCCGATCCGACACGAGCGGTGGTGTCAAACTCTGAGCCGGAGCAGACACTGAGAGATCGGAGATTAAGAGTAGTGCCCTTGCAGCTTATCTTGACATTCAGCGATAAAAAGAAAATAGAACGGCATGCCCCAGAAATAGCACTTGTGATACTGAGCTGAAGCTACAGCTCTGCGCTTGGCCGCTCTCCTTTTCGTCTGTGCCGCGATTGTGTTTCTGTCAAAGATTTATGACCTGCATTTCTTCGCATTCACCCAACTCTCAATTAACTTGAATCCATGTTCTTCCAAGACTTGTTGATTTCTGTTTAGCTAATCACAAAAAGACAAGTGGTTGTTTGGCCGCGTAAATTCATCTCGACTCATTTATTCATTGTGCGCCTCAAAACGACCACAGGCCAATTTACTGAATCCATTATTAATCCCAGAGCCGAACGGCCGCCTTCTGCTGCCACTTGGAGCCCATAAACCCCATGCATCTATTAGCTTTATGACCAGCTATAATTATACAGCAATTTTTCAGCTACTGCCTGCGTGTCATACTGAAATATTTATACAGAAGGTTGACACACTCAAATTTGAAGTCATTTTCATTGTGCTATTTTATGAGTTGAAAAGTACTTTGGACTTGGAAATGCTTAGACTAAAATGGCCAAATCTGGTAATGGTGACGGGCGTATTGTCCAGAACGAGATGAGCAAAACTACAAAGTTCAGACATTTCGATTTGGTCTCATTTGTGTTGTCAATATTGACTTGGTCTCATTATTTTTTACTTAAGGCCACCTCACACCGAGGTGCTTTGAGGAGTGGCCATTATTTTTCATGAAAAAACGCATCAGCGACACCTGTTCCTGTGCCACGTTTTAAACCTGTTGAATTCAGACATGGCGTCGCAAAGGTAAACGCAGGCTTTTTGCGCTTCTGCAGTGACACAGACATGTCTCTCACACCTGACAGACAGGGGGCGCTGCAGGGAACAGGGATGTGAAGTGGAGCAGAGATCGAGAAACCATTGTCAGAACTCCTGCTTCTGAGCAGTGTGTCACCAAGAGACCCCTCCCTGAAGTTCTCTTTGATTGTTTTGTCAATAACAGGTGTAAAATGTTATCTGGTTGTGGGTGTTATGATTTGTGTTGTAACAACAAAAAACCAACGAAGCGACAGAATTATCATCGTTCTTTGTCTGCTACTCGCCGGAGACATTCACCAATGCCCTGGACCCATCTCAACAAAAGTCATCAATAATGCACAGGTAAACGCGGACTACCCGACTGCTACTCTTACCGGTGATGGCGGCGGTGGCGTTGTTCAGCCTGTGGTGTCGAGTGGGCCGATGACGGCATTCGAATTGCATGTTGTGGGCCCTGACTGACTGGAGGATCTCCACGTCCACTCCACATTGCGGGAGTCGCGGAGGCCCGTTGATGTCGTTGGCTCTGGTGAGATCACCAGTCAACAAGCTGTACAGTATGCGAAGCGCACTGGTCCGATACAGCAAGAGTGTCCGACTAGACATCCACGCATCGACGATCGTTCCGAGTGTAAAGATGAACGCGTCTCGAGGGCAAGAACAAAAGCGGCTACCTTAAATCCTGCCATTAAAAACTCAAAAAGATGCCCAATTTACAGACAGTTAACAGTGCCCGTGTCCTCTGGGATCCTTTGGCTAAACCCAGGGGCCTACTGGGAGGCCATTTAAATATTCGCAGCATTACCCCTAAAAGTGACAAGGTCAAACATCTTCTCGTAGAATCCAACGTGGACTTTCTATGTCTGTCCGAAACATAGCTCCACAATTACTCTCCATCTGCTGCACTGACTGGACCTGGATATACAATCTTCAGGAAGGACAGAACAGAGGGAAAAGGGGGAGGCCTTCTGGTCTATGTGCGCAATACTATTCAATGTCATGTGATTCAGTGGTCCTCTGATCTGGACCTAGAATGCATAGGACTTAAAGTTGAATTGTCTCCACAAATGTCATTCACCCTTATAGGAATCTATCGGCCACCAAAATCTCCTAAAAACATTTTTTATGAACAGCTAGATTTAATGCTTAAACAATGTAATTTTAATAAAGAAGTCCTCTTGATGGGTGATTTTAACATTAATTATGAAGACAAAATCATGAGAAAAACCCTTAAGACTATAACAACAAAGTATGACCTGGTACAGCTTGTTAAGGGTCCAACAAGGTTAACTTCTACCACAAAGTCCCAAATTGATTTGCTGTTTACCAATACACCAGATAGGATTAGAAAATCATTTAACATGATCACTGGGTTATCGGACCACAACCTAACACTTGTGTCTAGAAAATTACCAAGAAGAAGATATAATCAAAGTGAAACCAAAAGTGGATATTTTAAAATCCCCAAACTGAGCTTCACAATTTCAATGCTAAAATGAATGAAATCAACTGGGGTGAATTGGTGTTAGGAACTGATGTGGAAACTGACTGTCACACGGTCATCTCTACAATCAAATCAATATTAAATTTCAAAAAGAAACAAAACAAAGACTATTAAAAAAAAAAACACAATTCTCCCATGGATAAACGAAAACATAGTAAAATTGATGAAAGAGAGAGATTTGGTCTTAAAAGCAGCGTTAAAATCTAAAGAAATGCATGAAAAGCGCAGGTATACGACCCTCAGAAATAAAGTAATAAAAGAACTAAGAAATGCCAAAGCATCCTTTTTTATAACTAAAATCCAGGAAGGGAAGGGAAACTGTAAAATGATTTGGGACCAGCTAAAAAAGCTGACAGGAAAAGATCACAAAATTGCAGACAGTAAATTGCAATTACAGATAAATGGCTGTTTAACAGAAGATCCATCACAAGTTGCGTCTGCTTTTAATGTGCATTTTGTTCACTCGGTTACTTTAACACACAAACCTCCTGTTAACTCTTTACAAGAAGTACCCTTAAATTTAACTGACCCGGTGTTTTATCTCAATGTAGTCACACAACCTAAGGTGGACAAAATAATAAGTACGCTTAAAGACTCCCAGATCAAAGGACGCTTATGGGATGGACTCTATACTGCTGAAGACTCACAGAGAGACTCTGTCTGGCCCTATCACCAAAATAATAAATGCGTCCTTTAGACAGGCTTTGTGCCCAAGTGACTGGAAGCCAGCCATCGTCACTCCGGTCTTTAAGTCAGGAAAAACAAATGAGGTCACAAACTACAGACCTATCAGCATTCTTCCTGTGGTGTCAAAGATTGCTGAGAGGTGCGTTGCAGACCAGCTATTGGCCCATCTTAATAACTCCCCGTACAAACTACACCCCATGCAGTTTGGCTTTAGAGCCAACCATTCCACCGACACTGCCACTTGTTTTTTTATTGAAAATGTGAAGTCCAAGATGGACAGAGGGGGTGTAGTTGGTGCCATTTTCCTGGACTTTAAAAAGGGCATTTGATACCATCAGCCATGACGTTCTCATTTCAAAATTATCGTGGTTCAACTTCTCACCTGATGCTGTTCATTGGATAAAATCGTACTTGGATCACAGAACACAAGCTGTTAGGGTCAAAAATGAATTGTCTTGTAACCTTGTCAATGGTATAGGTGTACCCCAGGGTTCAATACTGGGGCCACTTTTATTCAGTCTCTACATCAACGACCTGCCATCTGTGTGCTCTGATTGCGAGATACAAATGTACGCAGATGATACTGTGATCTATGTCCATGGGAAGGACAAGGAGGAAGCTTTCGAAAACTATGGAGTTTGTTTCCCAATGGCTGTACAATTCGTGTCTAAATCTTAAAAAGACTGAGTGTATATTTTTTACAAAGAGAAAGTCTGACTTACCAGATCCTGAACTATACATTGCAGGAGAGAAGATTAGTGTGGTAACAGAGTATAAATATCTGGGAATCATCTTAGACTCACAATTTACGTTTAAAAAGCAGGTCAAAAAAGTCATTCGGACCGTTAAACTAAATCTCGCAAATTTTAGGTACATCAGACAGAGTTTAAATACAGATGCTGCAAAATTATTTTTTTATACTATGATAATGCCACATCTGTCCTACTGTGTCACCAGCTGGTCTCAGGGCTGTAAGACGACGCTGAAACCAATCGACTCTGTCTATAAGCAGGCTCTGAAAGTTTTGGACAAGAAACCTTTTCGTCATCACCACTGCAGTATATTGGACAAATATAACCTGCTGAATTGGGAAAACTTTGTAAAATTTCATGATGCTAATCTGGTTTTTAAAATTTTACGTGGTTTGGCTCCTCCACCACTTTCTAATTTCTAATTTTATAAATCTGAGCAGGAGACAAACTAGATCTGCCACCTCAAATAACCTGTTAGTCCCCCTTAGGAAAAGTGCCTTCAGTCAGTCGGCCTTTTCAGTGAGAGCAGTCCAGTTCTGGAACACTGTCCCCTCTCACATACGCAATGTCGATACATTAAGGTCCTTTAAAAATAAGTTAAAATCTTGGTTACTTGAGAATCAAACTTGTGCACATCAATGTTAATGTATTTTATTTTTGCTGCTTTTGTGCTAATGCCTGCTGCCGTTGTAATTCTGTTGTGTGTAATTGTCTATGGTGTAGTGTTTGTGCCAAATTTTAACATAGGTTGTGTGTGAGCTCATACTAATGAATAGTTTTATCATTTTTAGGTTAATAATGATTGTTGTTGTTATTGTTATATATTGTTGGCAATCTACATCTTGCCCAGGGACTACAGTTGAAAATTAGCTTTGGAGCTAAAACTGGCACATTTACAGTGATGTTAATTAATGTGCATTGTCCCTGTTTAAATAAACTAATAAATAAAAAATAAATAAATTACTGCATTTTTAAAGCCTTGGACATTGTCCTTAAAACATATTGCAAACTCATTGCACTTAGACGTAGAAGAGCAGTGAAACTGGAGGGTTAGTCAACCTGTTACGTTTCTCTTTTCTCCAGGTATGATCCAGGCTCTTGCGGGCTTCTTCACATACTTCGTCATCCTGGCTGAGAATGGCTTCCTGCCAACCACTCTGCTGGGCATCCGAGTCAACTGGGATAACAAGTACATGAATGACCTTGAGGACAGCTACGGACAGCAGTGGGTTAGTACATACTTCATTATGTTAACATATATTGAGTTATTTCACCCTTTTTTGTTTCCATTTTCTCATTCATAGTTAAATGTCTTCCAATGAGAATCGTTCAATGTAAATAGTGTTGAAAATCCCCATTGAGTGAAAAAATGTAAATATTAAGGGTTTAAAGGAACAGGCCACCGTTATCCATACTGAGATATGTTCTTACCTTAGCTTAGACGAGTTGATGCGTACCTGTCTGGTCTTTGCTCGTGCGCAGTAGTTAGCACATTGCTGATTGCTGCAATATGTTGTCGCCCCTAAGAAAAAGGTAAAACGATTGCATTAAAAAAAGAACAGACACGGATCCATTTGACCCTTTCACTAATTCAGTCCTGTGTTTGCCCGTTCCACAGACGTACGAGCAGAGAAAGATCGTGGAGTTCACCTGCCACACCGCCTTCTTCGCCAGCATCGTGATTGTGCAGTGGGCGGATCTCATCATCTGTAAGACCAGGAGGAACTCCGTCTTCCAGCAGGGCATGAAGTAAGCGACAAAGCACCGTGTTCGAAAGCTGTCTGTCCCACACACGCACACTCAAAAAAAAGATGGTGCAAGCTTATTCCAAATTGTCTCACAGGAACAAAATCCTCATCTTCGGCCTGTTCGAGGAGACGGCCCTGGCTGCCTTCCTCTCCTACTGCCCGGGTATGGACGTGGCGCTCAGAATGTACCCTCTCAAGTAAGTGAACATGAACATCGCCAGCTTCAAAGGTCCCGTATACCTCCTGCGAAATTAACTCTTTTAAGTGTTGTAGTTTGCAAGTGTTGTGGTCAAAGGGAAACATTTTAAGCCCAATTCCAGAGCGATATGGGACCTTTCACGTTCTCCAAACCTGACCATGCCTTTTCCACACTCCATATGTTGATCTACTGGACTGCATTTCCCACCCACTTTGTTTGGTGTTTTTAGGCCCAACTGGTGGTTCTGCGCATTCCCGTACTCCCTGCTCATCTTTATCTATGATGAAATCCGTAAGCTGATCCTTCGACGTAGCCCAGGAGGTGAGGAACTGGCCACATTTTCTTTCTCTGCGTGTTATTCCAGGCTCTGGGTTTTTCCCACACTTTAACAGGGCTTGTGATTTAAAGGATATTTTGGACACATTTTGTAATCGGCTTCTTCAGGGATGGATTGGTGACTCCTGCTCCCACAATACTCAACAATTAATGTGTTTTACATGTGCTCGAGTATCCCAGTTATTGTTTTTTGAGAATCCTGACTGTGTCCCTATAACACTGGATAAGTCAGTGTCAAGCAAATTAAAATCCAAGATGCTGTTACTGGGATATTCCAAAAGTATCCAGAATACTGACTAAACGGAGTATCCTGGTTTCTGACGCTGCTGATGTACTTGAGAGATGAATACAGCAGGAGCAGTTGTCCAGTGACTGTAGCTAGGACATGATTTTTCAAATCTTAGTATGTTGTTGTGTAATATGTTTATTAGAGGTCGACCGATATGATTGGCCCATGCCGATATGCACTGCTTATATTTTTGGTCGATTTAAAAATAAAAAAAGGCTCTCGTCTATGATCAGTAAACTCTTCAAAATCAGTGCGTCTTTGCAACTTTTACCAATTTTCACCACAATGCTTCCAATAATCTGCAATCTCCTTTGCAACTATTCCTTAACTCCGCAAGATCTGCGCAACTAAAGTGAGTTTCTGATCAGTTAAATCCATTTTACTTTATATTACGTTATATTTGAGCGTAGGACACCACCAGCGCCTCCGCGGGTTTAAGTCATTTAGACTGAAGCCAGGGCTGCTGCTTTTACGCCGCCTCCTCTCACTCACCTGGGTCTGACTCTACAGCGAGCACCGCTGTGTGCTCCACTGTTCCTACCGCCCTCTGTCCGAGTTTTGTTCCTCTGCTACTGGATCTTTATCTGGCGATAGGCTTTGGCGATGTTTCTCAACTCCTCTGAGGCCTAGGAAGTTGTGTGAGGGTTCATTTTAAGGCTCTTACTGGACTCTTTCCAATCCTTTTTCTCAAAAACGGTCAGTTCCGGAGATATCGGCATTATATCGACCAATAGCCGATATTGTAAAATATCCACTTTATTGCTCTGCAGTAGTTCCTGCACCTTTACTGTACTGCTGAAGAGGCTGTGATGGTCTTCAGTGCTTCCTTGGATAGTTCTAGTTAGTTGGGTGTTGATTTGCCATTGACCCCACACCCCTCTGAAGCCTAGATATCTACTAAATACCATTATTCATCATCTTTATAGGGATATGTCTCAAAGTCATTGTCACCAATCCAAACCGGCGAAACGTCGGCTCTTCATTCAAGCAAACCCACCGGCTTTAGGCGTGTGGAAAATTGAGAAAGCTTTGTATTTATTCTAAGATTGCTGTCCTAATGTTTGCTTTTCTCTTCCCTCGCGGTGCCAGGTTGGGTGGAACGGGAGACCTACTATTGAAGCCCCGCCCCCCTCCTCCTCTGTCCGACGTCCAGCCCAATCAGCTCGCATCTCCTCCTCCACTCCCTCTTTGCATGAATATTGTCTTGCTGCTCGGAATTAAATAAAATGAAATTTAACCTCTGTGATACATAAAGAGACTAAAATTGGAACGTCGTTTTTCTATATTAGGAATGCTTGATACTAATAGACAAATACTGAGATGATCATGCAGATGTTGGTAATGTTAATTAATATGACATGAGCACTGAACTATGACATGACTATGCGTGCCTTGTTTATGAACAGGACCAATTTTATACATGTTTTTAACAGTTAAAAACGTTCAATAAATGCGCTCGAGTAAGGTCCCACACGGTTTGCTCTGGCCTCGTTATTTTGTGTGTGTGATTTGTTTTTCCACGTGTTTGGAAGGAGTATTCCCCTTTTATCTCCAAGACACGGCAGGGGAAAACATTATTTCTCATGCAGTGGTCCATTTTATGGTTTTGGGCTAGATTTTTGGTATCAATGTGAAAGTAAAAATGTAAGTTTGGTTTGGTTTGATGAGATTTGTCAAGCTTTGGGACACAACTTTGGGTACAGTTGCGTTTTTCCGATACTGGTACTTTAACGATACTTAGTTTACGGTACCGATACCGGAACTATACTTTTTCCGATTGCTAGAACTGGAAAACAGAACAATAATGTTTGGAAAATCTGCATATTTACACTATTGGGTTACTTTCCAGGGAAATGTGTGAAAAATGGGGAATAATTTTGGAAAAAATGGAGCATAAATTCAGGGAAAAAATTTGGAAAATAAAAATTAGTTTTTCAAAAATGGGGGGAAAAACATTTATTTGAGCTGAAATAACCAAGTCACTTAATTTAATGCTGTCCCTGGACTAACAGCATCAAGACTGTATTTCCCACCCACTGTATTTTTTTTCTGCTAGTTTTCTCAAAATTAGGTTTTCGTTCTTCTCCACTTGGTAGCTTCAACAGACTCTGAACTTTACAGTCTTGAATTTCTCCCTGATTTATTGAACTTTATTGAAAAAACAAGGCGGAATTCACATTTATTATTTTTTTTTCACAAAAAAATTTATTATTCAAAAAATGAAACAAAATCTCCAAGGCGCAAATCTTTATAACTAAGTGGCCAGGTTTACATTTGTTTTTATTTTGTGACATTAGATTCTGTTGTTGAAAATATGGGCACTAGCTAGCCTGGCTAACGCCAGACTGCTGTGTGCGCTCGAATCTTTTCGAACTTCACAACAGTCTGGGGACCATGGCCGACATTTTTCCATGGATTTGGGCACCAATCACAGAACGAGGAGGGACGGTAAGACGATGACGCGCTATTTGACATACGGAAGCTTGTAGTTTGTTTAGGGATTAAAAAATATTTACGGATCCAACATGACAGCAGCAGATGCGATGCCATCTTTCGATCAAGCTTTAGAACGTGTTCTAAATAGTTTAGCTCAAAAGTTTACAGCAGGTACCTCATACGTCATCTGATACCATGATACGATTGGCTATGGCTACGTGCAGACGCATGACAGACATTCGTAGCGCCCAATAAACGGCTATGGTCAATTGTAAACCACACCTCTCCTACGAGAAAATGAATTGGTGGTCCCCAGACTAAATATCACTTGTGATTTTAGTCTGGCGTTAGCCAGGCTAGGCACTAGCTGCAATTTTAAAAAGATAAAGTTACAGTAGTTGCCTCTTTTCTCATAAGACGTAATTCCCCGCACACTTTCATCAACAAAGTGCTGTACTCTCACAGTCCCCTGAAACCTGCCCATAGCTCTAACCAGGCCAGTCTGTCCAGGGAGCTCATTATAGTCCGCTCTGTGGGTGTTTTTACACTCAAGTCTAGTTTTATCTACTACATAACCTGCTCGAATGGATTCAAACAAATGACTCTTTCAAACAGGGGAAGCTCATGATATTTTCTTTTTTTACACAAAGCCTTTTGTGCATTTATTTAGACATTTGAGTTAAAATCAAAAGTTACAATTCAACAATTGAATTAGGTCTAATGAAATGTATTTCTGCATCAGCAACTAAACCAAGTCCAAACAGTCTCTACAACGCTAACAGTGTTTAATCTGGAACAAAACAAAACTAGGACTAAAAAAGGAAAACCTGAGACTAAACTAGAACTAAACCAGGTCCAAATTGGGGCTAACTCTGAGCTGTTGTGTTTGTGTCATGATGTAGCCGTATGTGGCTAATAGCAGCACAAAACAGGAGCGACATGTTTTACTCTCCACATAAGTCTTATTCCCACAAAAGTACACTCTTGAAAGCCTCCATAAACCATGAAACAGCAGCTAATGCTAATGCTAATCACACAGAGCAGGAGGAGCAGGACCTGTCAGTCTTTTTCCCCCCCTCCTTTTTTACGGAGGCAGCCAATCAGCATTCAGCTGCTGGGATTTTATAACAACACCCCCTGCTTTGAAGATACTTTAGTTAGCCAATCAGAGGCTGCTCTCTAGAAGCAGAGCTTCAATGGGATTTCCCATAGAGCTTCAGCAGCTCTGAGGGACAGGGACGACCACACTGAAACACCTGATAAACAATTGACTTTCTCATAACATTTAACACACTCTAGTGGATTTATTATGTAATTGAACATCTACATTTGTAAAATAAAATTAATTTTATTATGCAATTATGACTTCAAAAAATATAATTATTATGGGGGACATTCAGCTTCCCTTGTAGTCAATGAGATGCGACCACTGTTGAAATCCATTCTGGTTTAATAAAACACTTTTCAGACACGCGGCACGATGGCACTAACATGGCTTTATGGTCAATAATAAAACTCTCAGTGCAAAATAGCTTCCGTTATCAAATTGCTTTTTTTTTTGGTTCGAAACTCATTACATCAGGCAGAAATTAGATACTGAAAAATCCCTGTGAAAAACCTTAAGTACAACATAACAAATGAAATGCCTTTCGGTGCAAAAAAAAAGTGGAATGTTACAAACGCTACATGACAAAAACTGTTACCACTCTCCAAGGAGAGAGGCTGGAGACAGGCTGCTGGCTCAGTGTTTGCCTTTTGTCGCGTCAAGACATCTCCTCCGCCGCTCGACCTCCGTGACAGCTCCAGGAGGGATCAGGGGCCTGTACAGTGGAGCAGTCAGCGCTAACGCGGCCTCCCCCTGTCAGTCTGTCCACGTGAATACAGTCCGTCTGAGAGGATCCCGTCTGGGGGTGAGACGGTGGGGACGGGTGTCCCAGAAGCTGCTGACAGTGTGACTCTGATGGACAGGAAGACAAACGGGACTGACAACAGACCCTTCATACGGCCTGCATGTGTTTGGAGCTTCATTGAAAGGGAGGTATGTGGGATTCATAAATAGTACCTACCTGTGTCCCCAGATAAGTTAATTCGGCACCGCACAGTAAAGTGAAGATATCACTGCGCAGGTGCCGAATTACTCCTGGTATTATTACACCTTACAATATAGTTCCCCTTTTTATCCGCTTAGAAAATCCACATTGTTTAATTTTGTGTAATTATACTTTATGGTGTAACACTTCACGTAACCATATTTAAATAGGGAAAACGTGGAAGAGTTTGGTAGCTTCTATCTTCACCTCGTTTGGAGCTATAGAGGAGAAGAGAGAGGCTAAATGCTACCGCCGTCTGTGCTGTGTTTACGTTACGGAAGGCATACACCCCGCCATTCCGACACACCGCTACTCCGACGTTGAGGTCTAATTGTCGGAGTGGCGGTGTTTCCATTTATTATTAAACGTCCCGGCACTCCGACATTTTCCCCCCCCTTTGTCGGAGTGGTGACACTTTTATCTTTTGTGCAACGTCCCGCCATTCCGACACAAAAGATAATTATCAAAAATAGGCCTACTAGAATTAACTATATTTACGCTCACATCCACTCACACAAGACAAAAGATTTCGAAAATGAAGTGTCACGATCACAAGAGCCTAGGACCACATTATGCAGTGTTATTTTCTTCCCAGGTAGCAAAATTGGTCTGGGCCAGATGTGGCCCACATCTGGCACTTACATCTGGCCAACATACCCAAATGAATGAGGGGCCCCCACTGGCCCGGACTAGTTTGCCAGAGGGGGCCATGTATGGGCCAGAGCTTTTCCAGAACTGGGCCATTTGTGAAAACCTGCACTGGGCCAGAGCTGGCCCAGTGCAGGCAGGGCCGGCTCTGACACGGCAAACCAGATGTGGGCCAGTGGGGCCCCTCATTCATTGCGGTATGTAGCCCAGATGCAAGTGCCAGATGTGGGCCAGTGGAGGGCCGTCATTCATTGCGGTATCTGAGCCGGATCTACCATGTGCGCCGGATGTAGGCCATACCTGCTAAATTGCTTAATGCTCACATATGCAGTCACAAGTAAAAAACATATTTTAATTACACAATTAAAAATTACACAATTCCACTTCTTAAAATCTATACAATAACTTCTCAATCAATGAAGCAGATCATGCTTAAGCTTTAAAAAAATAAAATAAAAAAATAAATTCAGTGTTAACAGATTGAAATTCACAAATTGAGGAAATTGTATAGGTCATGTTCACATAGAATTCAATTTCAGTTGGTACATTAGGAACAGTTTAAAAAATTACCCAAATTGAAACTTAACAAATGACCTACTAGAGTATTTGATAGTGATTGGATTGACAAAGCTGCCATAGTATTCTTATGGCTGAAAGTTCTTTCTACTGCCCAACATCACACTTTTTTGAATGTGGTCACTTTTGGATTGCTTTATGAGAAAATAATTAGTTCTTAGTCATATGTTCTGACAGGGGAGACATTGAAATTTGACAGTTTTTCTGATGTGGATTGGGTCAAGAATTAAGAGATATTAGCAATAAACTAAGACGTTTTTTGCTGTGTTTAGCAGTGGAACTCTCAACAGTTTGGACCCTGAACAAACGTATACGTTTGATGTCACAGCTCTACTTCTGGGTTCGCATAGACCGGCAGATGTGCGAGAAACTACAAAAAAAAAAAAATCAGTATTTCTGAAACTCAGAGTGTTACTGAACATACTTATTTATCAGGCCCATTGGCCAAAAATGCTGTACCTACTGCTATAAAAGTAATATTTACCAAAATCGCTACATCCGGGTTTCGCGTAGAAAAATGCTTAAGTCTGAGTCAGTGCAGCAGCTCCGCTAAACCCGGAAGTCCCGACTTTAGTAAATATTACTTTTTTAGCAGTCACTGCAGCATTTTTGGCTAATGAGTCTGAGAAATAAGTAGATGCAGTAACTCTCCATTGAATTTCAGAAATATTGATTGTTGTTTTAATGTATTTTTCCTCACATATTTGCCGGTCTGCTAGGACCTGAAAGCAGAAGTCGTGACATCACACTTAACGTATAGGCACTTTCAAATGTTGTCATGTGACCACAATCTATTCAAACAAACACAATTCTTCCAAACATTGGAAACAAAGATGGAATACTAAAAATGAAGTTTTTTTAAAAAGTGCATTTCTGGAAATAACTGAACACAAAATTCAAACTGTACATTTCATAAGATACATGTACAACAGCTGAATTTTACTTTTGTACAAGCTTAACATTAAAAAAATTAAGAACACAGTACTTAAATGTTGCTTCTTAAAAAACAAAGTCTGGTTTACACAGCAGGATTTTAAAATTGGAAGGTGGGGCTTGTGTACTCCTGGTTCAGTCTGCGTGTTCAGAAAAGTGGAAGTAGACCATCGTCCTCAATGCAGCAAGCGCAAATCGGGCCAAAACAATCCAAAAATGAATTGATTGACTGATGAATTGATTAATTGGGGAGTCCTGGCTTCGCCCTGGTTCAGTCTGGGCTTGGGGCTGGTTTAGTCCTGGTTCAGTCTGAGCATGGGGCTAGTTTAGGCCTGGTTCAGTCTGAGCATGGGGCTGGTTTAGTCCTGGTTCAGTCTGGGCTTGAGGCTGGTTTAGTCCTGGTTCAGTCTGGGACTAAAATATTTTTCAAGAGAGCTGTGAAGAAAAAAAAAAGGTAATTACTTAAACCACAAAGACATTTTTATTACTCAAAATATGAACATAGTTAAAACACTCACTTGTATTAAGACTGGAAGACTGATTCTGCACTGAGAGCGATGGTTGAGAGAGGTGCTGCTTTGAGAGCGATGGTCGAGAGAGGTGCTGCTTTGAGAGCGATGGTCGAGAGAGGTGCTGCGCTGAGAGCGATGGTCGAGAGTGATAACCTGGCAAAACACATATTCACATTATAGTACAAATTACATTAGCACAGTAATATTAATCAGGAAAGTACCCCTCCCCCCGTTATTACAAAACTATGCGTCACTCAATAACATCGCAAAAACTCGCCGAAAAACTTTTATTTTAGTAGACCGAACCGAGCAGGCTGAACAGTTCTATACATCCATGTGAACCGTTACACCCCTAGTATTTTACTGTCCATTTAAATAGAAAGCATTTGTGTAAACTGTATGAATTAGCAGCCTACTTTTCGTGCTTTTCTGTAACTATGACCCTAAAAAGTGACCCGACAATTTGTGAGATGTGCTTGTAAAGTCATCTGTTAAGAAATTGGATTTTAGAAATGTATTAAGAAATATAGGAACGAGTTTGGACAACTATTAATTTAATGTAGTCACCTCCACAAGTTTTTCAACCTTTTTCAGTGCTCTTCTACACACATTGCCCTGCTCATTGTAAGCCCAGTCCCCCTCCATACATTTTGTGTCTTTTAACTTGCCAATCACAGTCCTGCAAAAAAAAGAAATAAAAAAAAGAAAAGATAATTACAAGTGTGTTGTGTTCAGAATGAAGTTAAATTACTCCTGGTTGGGACACAACATAGAAATTCATAACATGTAGTTAACAGAATTACTTACCACTTTCACACACCTGACCCCACCACAACAGGACGGAGGTAAACGGAGGCAGGCCCGCCAATTGTAGATTTAGCCTATAAAATCAATGTGAAAACAAAGCAATAGACAGGATCAACGTGAGTTCATAGCATATAATGAACAGTTAAATGTAGAAAAAGATAAGGCATCTACTCAGCCTTCAGCTAATTGGTTTGAGAGAATTATTTTTAATTTTTGTGTGATTTGTTTTCCCAAAGCAATTTAAATATAATCTTGTTAAGATTGGAGCAGAGTCTAGCGTTGAAAAGATAAGAGGCTCATGACATGCCTTCTGCTTGTTTAACAGGACTATATAAATCCCTAACCAACCAACAATAAAAATGTTAACAGCATCAGACAGGATTTTCATGCAAGTCTTACCCTGTGATGTTCACAGTCTTCCTGCTTATGTCTTTATCATCTTTTGAAATTTTAATACCTAGGTAAGTTAGTGTGTCCTTCACATGAATACCACAAATATCAGTAACTGCAGCATTATAGGGGTAATATTAAAAAAAAAAAAATTCTAATTACATGTATGCCTAAAATATGTCCTATTCAACTATTTATGGACGTTGCATGAGCTCCACCACCAGTTATGTTGACAATGAGACACTGTGTCATACCCGGTGGAGAAACGGTGTACTTCTAATGTCACATAAGTTATTCATATTAGATATCAGTCGTTTACTGTCCTTGAGCTTCAGCGCAGGCCGTCTCTTCTTAAGGTATAAACAAGCATGATAAAAAATAAAGTGTCCTTGATTTCCGACTCATAAAAATCCCCCTGTACAGGCCTGAAAGATTAACGTTAAGGTAATACAGTATAGATATAAAATGAGCACCACAACTTGGGACCTTTTGACTCGTTTGACAGCACGCAACCATAAATCCGTCTTTTCTCCTGAAAAGGGTGCGCACCTACCGGTATGTTGTAACATTTAGGTTCTGGGTTGTTGGTACTCCTACTTGCCCAACGAACAACGTAACTCGATGGCATTGTGCTGCTTTTATACGAAAATAAGCGTGTCAATAGCATAGGTGCTAGCAGGTAGTGCAACCCGGTTGTTCTCTGCACCGATAGCCTGCGCGCCGGCGGCAAAACATGGCGGCTGAGCATTCTGGGTAATGGAGTCTTTTCGAAGTGAAATTGAATTTCGGTGAATGTTAAAAGGCTATTTTTATCATTACATTGAAAAATGAAATCGCCAAGCATTTTTCCTCAACTCATTACTTAGTTTTATACCATGTACATTAGCCTTTGCCGGACTTTACACATTAGAAAATGATTGAGCTTACACAGATAGTGGACGTAATGTTAGCTAACGGTAGCTATGTAGTTCTATGTGTACAACTGGTAAAACTATATATCAAGGTAAAACTATATATCAAGTATCCAGATATGTGCAAAAACGTACATACGTATATCAACTGCAAATATATATTACCGTTGGCGTCTTTATTTGGTCTAAATATAACAAAAAATATGAAACACTTACGAATTGATGGTCGGCCACAGCTCCGGAGTACATTATGGAGAGCTCCCGCCCGAAGCCCGCGAATTCGGTTACGTTCACGTGGACTAGGGAACCTGTTTTCTCCAGCTGGAAGTCCGTTGTTGGTTGTTGCCAAAGATATTACACAGTTCTATGTCGGACAGTGGGGATTTTTATTTCATCAGATAAAAACTCTTTCATCACCAATTATCATTTAACAGAGCTAACTATATTTCCCAATTGAACAAGCGTTCATGTGCATTTTCTAAGTGGGAAAAACGTTTTCCCCAGGTCCACATGAATGCGGCATCTGAACACATTTGATTTCTGTTTAAATTAAATGGAACCACAAATTGAGTGGCAAATCAAATAATAATATTGCAGACACAGCCCTTGAGTTTTGACAAGCGCACAAATATAAAAATATATTTTTTAGCATAATCGATATTGATGGTGCAGGTGCACCATACATAGATACTTACAGGATGAAAATGTACAAATCCATTCACAAAATATTGCAACTTTACAATAAGATTTAATATTAGGATTAGCCTTGTGATGTCACATGAACTGCTTTATCATATGGGTGACATACCTACTTCCACAACTGGCCCACCTCTGGCATGGACAGATCTGGCCCACAGCAACCGACGCCTCAACTGGCCCACATCTGGCATGGACAGATCTGGCCCACAGCAACCGACGCCTCAACTGGCCCACGTGTGGCATGCCACATATGAGCCGTGCCATCATTGCCAGACCTGGCCCACGCCTGGTTGACATGTCATTTGCCATGCCAGATGTATGCCAGACGTGCCGGCTTGATGCCAGATCTGGCCCATGTCAGTCTGCTACCTGGGTTTATGTCTCTACACGGTTCCCTCTCGCGCTCGTGCGCTATAGCGCACGGCTCCCGTGTTTTCTGGGCAAAAAACAAAACCCTGAGAATAGCTGATGCTGGAGGAGTCCGTACTCCATCACGCGGTGTGCGGAGAGCCAAGGGCAGCGGCTCGTGCCATAGCCGCTCCTAGCTCTCAGCAAGTTTTTTTTTTCTCTGACGGCTGCACTCCAGCCATATGCACGTTAAATTGGGAATCTTTTTACGAATGGGGCAACACATGCATCACTCCTCTCTCAGTGCCGCCGCCTGTCATGCGCTCATTACGCACTGTGCGTCGGCTGTCTGATGCTCCAAGAGGCACCACTGAGGCCACTGTGATTGAATGATGTTGAACAGTATTTGTGCCGCTGTTTTATTAATGCAGTTGACATAAAAACGATCCATATTCAATGAGAACGATTAGGAAGAGCAGCAAAGGAAACATGCCAACATGTCCAGTAATCAGGGCTTATAGCACAATTACGCGGCACTGTCCGTGGGGCGCGTCATATGCGTGTCCATTATGCGTAAAAGCACAGTGACCCACACATACACACCCCCATGCGCGCTGCTTCTTGGAGAAGGACTTGTTTTTGGACAATGTTTTGAACGAAGGGGAGCGCGTGGCTTGGTCAGCGCTGTGAGCGGCGCATCCACTTTTCAGTCTCTTTAAAGCCTTGAGACAGTGCGCGGCGTCTTTCCCGCGGACTTCAGCGCTTTGTTGTGAAATACAGACTAGCCCGCACCTGTCACTGCCTTTGCCCAAAACTATCTCATGAGCCGCTGTAGAGGGACTGGGAAATGCGCATAGATGGGCCGACAGCGGGGACGCTCAGAGCGGGGATGAACAGGGAAGAAGACGCTGAGCTGACTCCTCTACCGCCATGAGGATCGTTAATAAGCCTCCATCATTATCAGCTATTCTCACGAAACACGGACAAAAGCCGAGGGCAAACAGATACGGTCAAAACGATTGTCGGAATAGCGGTACCAAAAAGTGTCGGATTGGCGGGATGTCGCAATAGAGGGGTGTCGGAATGACTGTGTGTCGGATTGGCGGGGTGTCGGAATGACGGTTAGACCCCCTCGTGGTTGCTAAGGTAAGTACATACTGTATCTCAGTATGTAAAAACGGTGGCCTATTCCTTTAAACACGGTCAAATTAAGTATTGATTGACTCATAGCCTACTAATTGCATTTTGGATTGATTCACAAAACTAGACCCTAAATGTTTCTAGCAAATATATTTTGGATGAGCACTCCTTGTACATGTATGGATGGTCCTACCGCACCTGATGTAGAAGTACCACACAAACTCTGCCCAAACTACAAAAGAAAGCCATACGTGTAGTACTGTACATTTTGTCAGGGATCGGGATTGTAAATGTGTTGCTCCAGAAAACACAAGCATTAAAGTGATAGTCTGTAAGATTGCAAAATGAGGAGATTGATTTAGTAAATAATCAAGTCCTCTGAAAGCTGCTCCTAGCCATAGAAATCACAGAAATGTCTTTTTCTGAGTCTGTTCCTACTAATGCACACATTTTGTTCGCCATCAAATCCCAGATCCAATTTATTTTGAACCATTCCATCGCCATACACATGAATAGGGAAGCCAGGCACGATACTAAAGTAGGGCGATGTAGGGTTATATTCCTTTCATGGCATTCATATAGTTTATTTGGTTTCTTTATTATGAATATTTTATAAGATATTTAATGGCCACTGGATGTGTAACCGACCCACAAAAATCAGAAACTTACCTGAATTTAAGGTAGCATTTAGCTCAGAGGACACTTTTATATGCTAATGTGTCTTAAGTAAAATCTCAAAAGGTCTGTACGTTCATTAACGATTTCTAACAAGGCTTTGACCCAAACGTGGTGAATGTGTTGTCAGCAGCTTAAAACATCTGGATTGTTCATAATTTGCTAAATTTGATGGCTAATGCTAACGGCTACAGGAAACAGATTCTGAAAAAGTTTTCTGGCCTAGCCGACTTGCTAACTGTCCACTTACGTTCAGATCCAACGTCGCGTCTACTTTTCATTTCTATGAGAGAGACACACGAAATATTCAAATGCGAACGATCAGGCTCCTCCCCCTCGCCTCCTGATTGGACCTGGCAGGCTGCTTCACCGGGAAGCTCGTATCATTGGTCAAAGGGATTCTGATTAGTGTCTGAGATCAGCAAAGGGAGGGACTTTAGAAAAACATGTTTATTAATTTTTAATAACATGTCAAATTGCAGGCCCGGGCTCTTACTTATATGCAATTTCATATACAATTAAACTTACAGACTATCACTTTAAAAATGTTTAAATCCCATAGAATATAGAACTCTCCAACCATTATATAAAGGGGATTGTGGAGCAGTCTCAATGAACAAAGGAAGCCCAAACATCCAGCAGTTTAAAAAGAGACGCAGGAGCTCTTATGAGTGTGCTGTGGCCGTGGGGCTGTCATGAAAAGCCTTAAGCCTCTGGGTGTTTGGAGGAGTCAGCAGCGTCAGCCGCTCAGTCTGACAGCAGTAAGGAGATGAAGTGTCTGTCAGCGTGAGACTCCACTCCAGTCACAAGTGGAGTCTGATACGTATTACTTTGTAGTTTACTTGGCCAGCAAAATCCACACCTGGCTTTAGGCTTGACTAGACAGGTCAAATCCGGACTAAGCCAAGTTTAAACCCGGACTAGATCAAGACTGAACCCGAACTAAGCCATGTCTAAATCCGGATTAGAAAAGAGGCTGCATCTAAAAATGTAAATAAGTTTAGGAACCGCCTTCTCCTTATCGTGACGTTTCATTCAATAAAAACATGTCCTAAATATATGAAAGTGTTAGTCAGTGTTAGAGCCACAGCAGCATTTGAAAGTTTTATTATAGGAAATCTATGAACTTATGGCAACATTACACACTTTTTTTTAATATACATTTTACAAGAACGAAACTTAAGCCACATGACTCATTTGCTTAAGATCCGCTGTGAAAGACGCTAATGCAGCTATCTGCGGTGAACTAAAGGACAGGATTTGGTGAATATTAATTGAACAGTGATGTTGATAAAGAGCTGTTTATCTGTTGCTCAGATTATATTTGTTGGTAATTGTTGTTAAATTCGTTGCACTGCAGGAGGATATGGAGCGTATACTGCACGACGTAACCTACTGGTTGTTCCCTCCGCTGGGTTAGGAAGGTTCAGATTGTCCTGACGGGCTGAAGGAGCAGCTGAAGCTCCTGTTCCAAACTGCAAAAGGTTTGACGTCGGCCTCAAAGGTTAAGGAAAAGGAGAAAGGAGCTATTTTGCCACTCAGTGCAAAACCAAGTTTATAGTTAGCATTATTCAGTACGTTTTGTTAAGCCCAAGGCTGTAGCTTTACGCTTCAGAGGTCGGACTGCCGCCTTCATCAGAAGCATCACCTGACTTCATTTGTATTCATTTTCTTAGTTTTATTTGTGTTTTATCGGGTCAGTACATATATTTACAAAGGAAAATCACACAAATGGTCCACAAATTGTAAAGTGGCATCACGTGATTTCCATAGCTTCTTCTTTCATAGCTTCTTGTATAGTCCTCCGTTCCTCTTGATCACACACATCAGGTGGCGCTCATGATGAAGCCGTCAGTCCGATTCCCATCTGGATTACAGTTCAAGTGCTTCTAAATTAGGGAGAGTCTCTTCAGTTGCAGTTGTAATACGGATTTGAGTACATGCACTATATACGACCCGCCTCTGGGGAAAGGAGCACAAACAGACCCGATCCCAGTGAGAGATATGTAAGATCTTATTACTGTTGATGTGGCTGTAGCTCCGGGCAGCTCCGCTAATACCCACCATTCCTCACAGAAGCCAACCAGGCAGAGAGGAGGAGAAAGCAGACTCTTGTCTCCGCTTCAGTCTTCCAAATAAACTGCTCACTTGAGCGTCCTGAGGGCTGAGCAGGGCCGATCCGACGTGGCTTTGTCGGGGCCCTGTGCAAGATGTTAGTTGGATGTTTCAGGACTTCGGAAAGCTGTTTATTTGTTGCCGTTTATTTATCCAGGTGGAGGTTGACGTACACATATTGAAGTTAACCTGCCATATGAATCTTGTGGCTAGGAGTCCTTTCTACTGATCAACGCGACACCCATGTTTATGAAAATTGTCACCACTTTTGGAGACCATAATGAGAAGATAATTGGACCTTTGAAGGCATTGGACTTTGTGCAGGTTTTTGTTTCATCTGGACAAGCCCAGTAATAACAGAGATATCAGCCATAAAACAACAGCCAAAAATCTGCTGCCCTCCACCTCAATTTTAAACTATAGGCTCCTTAGAATGTCATTGTAAAAGATGGAGTGTTTTAGGTTGTTAATTCCACCTGCCACATGGGGCACTAGATACTGTACCTCCATTTGTAGGTAGTCCTGATGCCACCACCACCTTTTTGTGCTACTTTTGGTTCCGTCATGTGCAACAAGTGAAAGTGGACCTTTGTATGTGAGAAACAGTTTTTGTCAAATTTGGAACATTTGGTTACAACAAGCAATAAATGAACCCGTCGGTCAACTGTTTCTTAGTTTTGTTTTCTGAAACTGTAAAACATTTTAAAACAAACCAAAAAAAGTCTTCTGTACTCAGTAGTTGAAGTCTCCAAACGTTTCGCCTCTCATCCAAAAGGCTTCGTCAGTGGACTAAAGTCCTGCTCAACCCGCATCTTAGATAAAGACCACGAGGAGGAGTTGGGGTTGACCCGGCTCCTCCCCTCTAATCACAGCTACTCTCAACTGTGGGTAAACAACCTTTGAAGTAGAGCGTCTCTAACGACCTGCTCACCCCCAGTATCGGTCAGTCTTGTCCTATTCATAGATGATCACTGCCCATTATCTGTCCTATTCATGGCTGATCACTGCTAATTACCTGCCTATTGTTCTTTTGTTAGCTGAGGTACCGTCTCCTTGGACTGGCTGTGCCCTGTCGGCTGTCCCCGAAGGAGATTGGAGTAAAGTGACGAGAGATTAAATCTGAGCCCACCATTCTGGTTCATGGAGGGATTTTCTTTCTTGACAAAAATAGCTGCTTTTACTCCTCTTTCAAACCACCGTTCTTCTTTAGCTAAAATGTTGACTTCCCCGTCCTCAAAGGAGTGGTTGGAGGATTTGAGGTGGAGGTGTACCGCCGACTGAGGGCCGCTCGTGCTTTCTCTTCTGTTGTGTCCAGATATAAAACTGGGAAACTCCTCTAGTGAAAAACGACATTAAAAATAGGCATTTACTGGACGGCTTCTTTATTTGCAGTAGAGCTTCTGAACAGCATGGCGAAAGACATAAGTTGCTCTGCGCATACAACAATATACCACTGGGCATGAGGCGCCCTCTACTGGAACGGTGGTGACATCGCTTTTCTTTGAACACCACAGCTCCTCCCCTGTAGCTTGAAAGTTAACATACTTTAAGAAAAACAAAACAAAATATATAACGTCGTTTAACCAGTCATTACAAGTCCAACCTATCCGGTGGGCGTGCCTTCCTTTTTGGGCGAGCCCTGGGTTCCGGACTTGCAATATTGGCTTGAACTGGAGCAGGCTCCTCTAAGCCCTGGTTTTCTTCAGGCTCCTGCTCAGCTGGAGGTGCATAAGCATCCATTACCACCAAAAACATTTGCTTATTGACCTCTGCAAAATCAATATGTATTCTCTCCCATGGACCGGAAGCCCATTTCCAGGTATGTACAGGTGCAGTGGCTGGCATGCTACGCTGGTGTTTACAAATGTCACACTGATTTGCTTCTCTCTCAATATCTTCATCAAGAGTAGGCCACCAAAATAAACTTCTGGACAGAGATTTCATCTTAACAATTCCCCAGTGGCTTTCATGCAACTCTGCCAGTAACCCGTTTTTCAGTTTTTCTCTGAAACCCCAATGTACACACTCATTTTCCACAGTTAGGTCAAACTTGCGCTTTACAAAAGGCTGTAGATTGTCATCAGGAACATGTTTAGGCCAACCCGTCATAACATAATGTTTAACTTTTGAGAGCACTGGGTCCCTGTCCGTTTCCTGAGCTACCTCCTTTGCAGTTATTGGTAAACTGTCTAAATAAGAAACCCTGAACACTGGATTTGACATTGGAAAGCTTTTGTCTGCCATTGGCAGTCTGGATAAAGCGTCGGCATTACCATGTTGTCCTGAGGCTTATACTGGATCTCATAGGTATACGCGGCCAATATGAGAGCCCACCTCTGCATCCTAGCAGCAGCTAAGGGAGGTACCCCTGTTTTTGGACCTAAAATCTTCAGTAAAGGTTTGTGGTCTGTTATCAAAGTAAACTTCCGACCAAACAGATACTCATGAAACTTGATTACTCCAAAGACTAACCCCAATGCTTCTTTTTCAATTTGCGAGTAATTTTTCTCTGCTTTGGTCAACATGCGAGAAGCGAAAACTATTGGCTTTTCACTACCATCAGGCATTTTGTGTGAGATCACTGCACCTATCCCTACAGGGGATGCATCGCAGGCTAGTATGAGAGGTAAATCTGGATCATAATGCACAAGAACTTTGCTCGAGAGCAGCTGCTTTTTAGCTCCCTCAAATGCTCTTTTACATGCCACTGACCACTCCCATTTTACATCTTTTTGTAACAATGTTGTCATAGGTGCGATTATGGTCGACAGGTTAGGGATAAACTTGCCATAGTAACTCAAAAGTGACAAGAATGACTTCAGTTCAGTCGTATTCGTTGGAATGGCTGCATTAGCAATAGCCTCACATTTCTCCTGTATTGTATACCCTCTGCATCAATAACATGTCCCAAGTAAGACACACTGTGCTGAAAGAAAGCACACTTCTCTCTTTTTACTCTGAGGTTGTGAGCTTTTAATCTTTTCAGAACCTCTTCCAAATGACTCATGTGAGTTTCTGTATCCTGTCCCGTAATCAGAATATCTTCTAGATAGCAGATGACACCATCAATGCCCTGTAGTACTTGATCCATTAACCTTTGGAATATTGCAGGGGCAGTGGCCACACCATATGGGAGTCTGTTCACTTGGTATAGTCCCTTATGTGTGTTGATTGTCAGGTACTGTTTGGAACCATCATCTAGCTCTACTTGCTGGTACGCTTGTGATAAGTCCAGTTTGGTAAATCTCTCACCACCTGCAAGCTTTGTGAACAGATCCTGTGGTCTAGGTATGGGGTACTGATCTACCTCAAGCCATGGGTTGATAGACACTTTGTAGTCGCCACAAATCCTAACTGTCTGATCCACTTTTGGAATATTCACAGTAGGTGCAGCCCATTCGCTATAACTGACAGGTGTGATTACTCCATCAGCTTCCATTTTCTTTAACTGCACTTCAACTGCTTCTCTGAGAGCATAAGGCACAGTGCGAGGCTTACAAAACTTTGGAATGGCCCCTGGCACTACATGTAGTTTTGCTTTGATTCCTTTTACTTTACCCAGGCTAGGCTCAAATACTTCTGTGTATTTTTCACAAAGTTCTTCAACTTTGGGGTGCTACCCTGTTCACAAATGACCAATTCAGTTTTAACCAGTCTCTTCCCAATAAAGCTGGACCGTTACCCTTAACCACAAGTAGATTAAGTACCTGAATGATCCCATTACATTTAAGCAGTAACAGAAATACTCCCTCTCAGTCTCAGAGATTGCTTACTGTATGTTCTCAGCACACAGTTTGAAGGCAACAACTTTTGCATCCTGAACCTACGTTTGTACAGACTTTCAGAAATTACAGATACAGCTGCTCCTGTGTCTACTTCCATTTTTAAACGTTTGTCATTCACCCTTATATACACATAGTAAGGTTTTACAATGTCTCCTTCAGAGTCACTGTCCTCACCGTAGGCTTTCACTGAAAACAGCTCTACATCCTTGACGTTACCTGCCCGGTACTCTGTGGCGAACCCTGGCTTGGGCTTGGCCTTCTCTTTCCTGGCTATAGGCTGTGGCTCAGCAGGCGAGGTGGAAGCCTCCCTCTCTGAAGAGTTGATGTTTGCAGGCTGATCCTCCGGCGGTCTGGTCCTCCCGGACTGGATCTTGCCGTCTTCATCCTGTCGATCGCGATCCCTCGGCTTCATGGCATCCAGGTGCTTTGTCCACTTCGTTGGTTTGTCCTTTTTACCATCTTGTTGGGACCTGCAGGCTTTTGCAATGTGTCCCTTCTTCTTGCACACCCGACATTCCACGTCTCTGAATCTGCAGTCAGATGGCGCGTGTCCGTGGCCCGCACATCTGTAACATGGTTTCCCTCGCTCCTCTTTCTTGCTTGTACTCGTCTTAGAGATAGCGTTAGCTTTGAACGTTTTCTGGGACCACTGCTGGGCATTTTGCTTCGTTACCTCGTAAGACAGTCCCATGTCATATGCTGCTGCAAGCGTTAGGTCTTTTGTGTGAGCAGAACCCAACAAGCGGTCACGGAGCTCATTACTGTTGACCCCACACACAAATCTATCTCGGAGAGCGTCATCTAGGAAATTCCCAAATTTATACGTGGCTGCTAGCTTCCGTAGGCTTGCCATGTACTCACTTATAGATTCGTTGTCTCGCTGATTTCTTGTATTGAACTTATATCTTTCTGCAATAAAGTTGGTCTTCGGCACAAAATGTGTCTTCATGAGCTCAATTAGCTCTGCTAGTTTCTTCTCCGACGGCCTTGACGGTGCACACAAGTCCATTAGCAGTGTGTGGTTCTTTTTACCAACCACTGTCAAAAACACTGCCCTTGTTCTTTCATCGTCTATTTTCAGGTCATTCGCCACGAAGTACTGTTCTAACCTTTCCAAATAGGCTTCAAAGTTTTCTTCGTTTTCATCAAAGCTAAGGTCTTCACCTTTTCCGAATGCCGTCGCCATGTTTCATGCACTTTTTCTTTTGTCTCGACAGAGTTTTTGTTGTAATAAAACTCTTCTCACCCAGAGGAAAATCCCATCCTCGTCGCCAAAATCTGTTGTGTCCAGATATCAAACTGGGAAACTCCTCTAGTGAAAAACGACATTAAAAATAGGCATTTACTGAACGGCTTCTTTATTTGCAGTAGAGCTTCTGAACAGCATGGCGAAAGACATAAGTTGCTCTGCGCATACAACAATATACCACTGGGCATGAGGCGCCCTCTACTGGAACGGTGGTGACATCGCTTTTCTTTGAACACCACATCTTCGGTGTTGATAAAGTCTCTTCTGTAAAACTTGTTTAGTTTCTCCTGTCCTATGAATAGGACAGGACTGACCGATACTGGGGTGAGCAGGTCGTTAGAGACGCTCTACTTCAAAGGTTGTTTACCTAAAGGTGAGAGTAGCTGTGATTAGAGGGGAGGAGCCTGGCCACCCCCAACTCTTCCTCGTGGTCTTTATCTAAGCTGCGGGCTGAACGGGACTTTAGTCCGCTGACGAAGCCTTTTGGATGAGAGGCGAAACGTTCGGAAGACTTCAACTACTGAGTACAGAAGATGACTCAAGTACTTTCATTGAAGATGGACAACTCCTGTACGACTGAGAGCTTACACAGACATTATGGTACATAAATTAATGTTTATATTTTTGGAATATGTTGTCCTTCTTTTTCAATACCTCATCTGCGTGTCCTTATGTGGAAATCTACTACCTTTGGGTATTTTTATTAATGAAAGGTAATGGTATAGCTTGGTTCATTACTTAATGATGTCATGTGGTAAACCTATTGGCTAACTATTCCCAAATTCGTTCCTAAGATTCATGTGAATTTGGAAAGGTTTACAACCTGAAATTACATACAAAATACGTATTAGCAATGGGCTTTGTGGGCCCCATGCCATGCCTCTGAGGCCCCCCAGGGAGCAAAGCACTGGGACACAGGTTGTGGTGTTGAAGTACTTTGTTTTGTGTTCAATATTTCAATATAATTTCTCTTTGACTACACCGTGACATCAGTTATAGGTCATATCCCCCTGCCTGCCCTACTGAGGACACAGAAACATGACTTGGCCAACCATGCGAGGAGCCCTGCGGTGTGATGGAGGATCCTTGGAAACTAAATGCAGCATTGTGTCACTCTCTGGAGCGGCCCGTGAAGGCGCAGCTCTGTTGGAAAGAACACCGCTCCACTGCTGAATGGTTCCCAGGAAGTACTTTGTCACGTCACGGTGTCTGGACGCACTTTTTCCACTGTCCGAGCCAACTGCCCCCACCTCACCTCGGCCCGTCACAGGCACATGTCCCATGAGGAGACACGGACAGGCAAACGACGCGAGATGCTGGGGCGCACTTGGCACTCGGACAATCGGGGACATTGTGAGGCCTGATACAAAGACAGGGGGGATAGAGCAGTGAGGTCAGAGCAAGCCAGAATAGTTTTTTATCATACAAAGACTCTAAGGGACTTTTATCAAGCCAGCAAGTGCAAGCTGGAAAATAGCCAATAGATATTTGTGGGCATGTTGCACTGAATTTTAAATTGCGTGTTCTTTTTTGATTTACTTTGTTTTTACTTTTAAGTTGATTTGAATAGGGACAAGTATGTCACATAAGCTAATGTTACATACTACAACATTTTAGCCAAAGCTAATTATCAATGTCCATCCCTAGTTGGGCCTTTACATAAAAATTAAACAATACATAGTTAAAACACATATCATAATAATACAGTACAACACAAACACAGCAGAGCAGACGGTCAGTGGTCACATTTCTGACCTCTGATTAAAGAGTCTTTAAGTTTGTGTTTGAAAAGGACCCAGTTTGACTCTCCCTTCAAGTCAGTGGGTAAACAGTTCCAGGCTTTAGTGCCTTGTACGGAAAAAGCTAATTGTCCAAATGAAGTATTTCGTTTCAGGATCTGACAGTTCCCGTTCTGAGCTCCACAGCCCTGAGAGGTCACTCAAGACCTGTGGGGCTTGCTGGTTCAAACTTTATGCATCAGTTTCAGCTGGGAAAATTTAATGAAGTTTTCAAAAGATAAAATGTTTAAATTCCTCAGACTAATACAATGATGTGACCTAATGGGCTTCCTATCTAGGATTTTAACCGCTCTGTTATGGATAATTTGTAGTGGCTTGACTGTAGTGGCAGTGGCCTGTGACCATGAGCAGATGCAGTAACTTATTTGCGAGAAGATCATGCTGTGCATGAAAGTGTGAGCAGCATGAAACGGTAGGTAGTCCCTGATCAGTCTGAATGTGTAAAGATTTGCTTTGGTCACTCTACAGATTTTTTTGATATGACTGTCAAATTTAAGTTGCGAGTCAAGTACAAGGCCCAGGTATTTGACCTCTGACACCTGCTGGATCTTGAGACCATTTATCTGTAAATGTAGTTCTTCGGATATGGACTTGAATCTTGAGGCAAAGCAAACAGACATGTTTTTTTTAACATTCAATGACAGACCTGTCATTGCACATTGACATGTCATTGCCTGATTGCACATTTTCCTGTTTATTTGCACCCGAGTGTTTCTTGAGAGCTGTTGTAACAAGTGAATTTTTCCATTGTGAGATCAATATAGTTGTATCTTATCGTATCTCATCTTATCTTATGTATTACGTAATGGAGCTCAACAGTCCACTTCCGGTGCCGGCCATACAAGAAAAAAAACACTAAATACTGGATAATACGGCGAAATGCGTTTATAACTTTTCAGTTTGTAAAGTTTTAGATAAATATTCAATCTAGGGATGGGCAAAGTGAAGCCAAAGCAGATGAAGCGACTGTGCCGGAGCCTCGAAACACAGTTCGAAACAATCACTCCACAGTGACATCTAGTGGAAAAATGTAATTACAGCCGCATTTACAGTGTTTCAGGATTCAACCATGTTATTGATAATATTATATTGATGATATAGTGATTGAAAAATATTGAAAAATAAATCAATGAAGCAACTGTCATAAATGCTCTACATTTTTCCTCCAACTCAATTCTTCTTTTTGCTGATCTATTTGTAGTTCAGTGTGACTGAGATTGACGAGATGTGTATACAAGCGCAGCAACTTTACCAACTACGCCATCTGAGCGCACTCACGCATGGCACTGAAACGCTAGAAAAACATGGAGAAAGGTTTGCAAAGCCTTGTGGTTCGACCAAGGTTCAACACAGTGAAGTGTTTTGAAACAATGGCGTTTCATGAAACACTTCAGCCTGAGTCACGTGACATGCGCGTTTTGAATCGGTGCGGTGTTTTGAATCGTATGCACTTTGGGACTTCTAGACATGGTGCTGAATCGCTGGTTCAAGACGGCCATCCCTTTATGTCCATGAGTTAGCACACAGCTCATCAGCCACTTTATCGCTAACCGTCTTATCTCTTCAAGTCCAGATGAAAGCAGATTAACCAATCAGAGAAAGGCATTGTTCATAGTATCGAAACAAACATGCCAAACATGCCCTAAGAATAGAATGAATGTAAATCACACAAATGACAGAAAAAGCTAAATTTTCTGCCAATTAACTCCTGAAAAACTAAATCAATGATATGATATATGGAGCCACGGACTAAACTATTTTGAGGAGTGCGAAACATGATGGAAGATCACACACTTTTCTGTAGCGAGACCCGCCCCCAAAAGGAGCCGCGATCTCGTAAACATGCCCGGCACTAGACAACATCAGTGGCCTCATTTCTGCAGCAAGAGGGACACAAATAAACGCGGCGTCAATTGAATCGCAAGAGACCATCGTAAATATGTTTGTTACTTATGATCTGAAGATTCAGAGGCTGGGGCCCGACGTGTAGCCATAACAGAATCGCTATGACACCGCGTACATTAGGCGCGCCGCCACAAATTAGCGCTTGCAGGGAATTCTCATCAGACCACTTGACACACATGAAATGCTTTCGGCAACAACGGCTGTCCTCCGCTTTGATGGCTTTAGTTTAAAGGAAACTAGCCGAAAACTTTGCGTGTTTGTGCTCAACCATCTCTCTCTTTAGCATGCCAGTGACTCCAGGGACGTTTTGAGTGAAGTAAAAGTGACACTAAGGTAAGGTCAGCTATTTCAGCGCAGCTCTACACATCCTCTACCGCAGAAAGAGAGATGCTCATGTTCATGTTACTTTGTAGACCCGGCCAGATCCAAGGTTTCGGGTCTGAACAGGTTCTGGGGTGTTGAATGGCTCGCCGGACTTACAAATAGAGCTCAGATGAGAATATTCAAAAGACAGAACTTCTGCAACCTCTGTATGGTTTTATAATGCACAGGTAAGTACCATTAGCCTTGTGTACTGTGTCCTGTTTACATGCTGTGCAGCTGTCTTTTTTTATCTCTTGAACTTTTAGGAAACCCGGCTAATTCCTCGAAGAGCACACACAAACACAGTTACAGGCCCGGGCAAATGGGGAAACAAGATGTAATGAGCGCTTAAGGCCGGGCGAGACCACGCAAAATGAGATTTGAGCATCATTTCTTGATATAAAAGCCCCGGGGCAGAGCTGCAAACAGATCAGACAGATGGCAGATGTAGAAGGAGAAGGCAGAGGCCGGAGAGTGCAGATACAGGCGCTGCGGATGTTAGTGGAGGCGCAGGTGACGCTTGCGACCTTATTTTTCTTTAGTATCATTCAGGCATCATTCATTCCAAGACTTAAGATAAGATAAGACAGCCTTCATTGATCTCACAATGGAGAAATTTTGATACTATCAATCATAATGTCCTTCTTGCCAAATTAACATATTTTAATTTCTCTAATAGTGCCCTCTGCTGAATAAAATCATATCTGTCTGAGAGAAAACAAGCTGTTCAAATTGAAACATCACAATCCACTTTTTCTCTCTTGCTCAGTTGGAGTCCCACAAGGCTCTATACTGGGTCCAATTCTATTCAGTTTATAGGTCAAAAACCTACCTAATGTATGTAAAACTGTAAAAATCCAATTGTATGCCGATGACACAGTTTTGTATGCAAAAACTAAAAGTGAAGCTGCTCTCTGGTGCAATGGTGCCAGTGTCCCACTGGCTCCATGACTCCTGTCTACATCTCAACACTAAAAAAAAACAGTCTGTATGTTTTCCTCTCGGCAGTCAGCAGAGGGTGAGCAACCATCTGTTTTGGTCAATGGTGAGAGATTAGAAGTGGTTGAACAATTTAAATACCTTGGAGTGGTATTTGACTCCAATTTAAATGTCAAGCAACATGTAAAAAACATTTCCCATACAATCAAATTTAACTTGTCAAACATCTTATTCAGCTAAGACGTATATGCACGCCATGATACTCAGCCATTTAAGCTACTGTTATACAACATGGTTTCACACATCAGAAGCTGTCTTGAAACCACTAAAATCCCTATTTAAGAAAACACTGAAAATGTTGGACAAAAAGCCCTTACGGTATTATTATTGTAACATTTTAAGTAAGTATAATATTTTGGACCTTGATAGCTATCAAATATTTATGGGTGCTTGCCTCATAAAGTTTTAAATGGTCTCGCTCCTCCTCCGCTAGCAGATTTTATAAGTAAAAAACCTTGTAATCGAGTAATTACCAGAGCATCGTCCAGAGGCGACTGTAATGTTCAACGGCGCGGGACTAAATTTGGTCAAATGGTGTTGTCCATCAGAGGCTCACAGTCATGGAACACACTGCCAACCCAAGTCAGGAACTGTGGCACCTATTTTACTTTTAAAAGTGCTCTGAAACATTGGTTAAAAACTAACCAGACATGCACACACAGGTAGATGATCCCTTTTTTGGAGCGTTGGGGGCATCTTTGAGGCTGGCTGTATGTTGTCCTTGAAATGTCTGTATGTATTGTGTATATATCTCTTCTGTATATTGTCTAAGTAAATGTTTGCTGATCTGACCTGCCTTAGGACAACAGATGAAAATTAGCTACTGTGCTAACTACGGCATATTTACATTGATGCTTTTTGCTGACATGTTGATTAATATGTATTGTCCTAATTAAAAAACAATAAATAAATAAAAATGCCACTGAATTATCATCGTTATTTCATCAGGACACTGTATTTTGTACCAAGTCCAGTAACCCTGTCACCAAGTTCACTGCCGTTCAAAAGTTTGGGGTCTCGTAGCAGTCTCGTACGGAATAGCCTTCATTTCTCAGGAGAAAGTCCACTTTTTCTGGCCGTTTTGAGAGTATAACGAAACTCACAAACGCGTTTGGCAGACCGCTCTCTGAATTTGCTGGATCCTTGTCTTTTCGAGGAAAAGAAAAAGCTAGTCTCTTTCTCTTACGGATCAAAAGACATTCACGGATGCATAAAACTTGTTCTTCGGACGTGGGTCTCAGAGGGTTAATATTACAGTGCCGTATTTGCCCCCTTCCAGATTTCATACATTTGTTTATATTTTTGCACACTTAAACGATTCTTCTCATCATTTTATTTCACACAAGGACATTCCCAGTCAATACAGAATGCAATTTCCAAATGAATATTACATTTATTCCCCTCCTGGAACCGCCACCTTAACGTGGTGGAGGGGTTTGAGCACCCGAATGATCCTGGGGGCTCTGTTGTCGGGGGCTTCGTGCCCCTGGTAGGGTCTCCCATGCAAACAGGTCCTAGGTGACGGGTCAGACAAAGAGCAGTTCAGAAGCCCCTTATGAGAGACCAACAGGCCCGGTTAGAACCACGAGGCCGTCCTTCTGTGGACCCACCACCTGCAGGAGGAGCAATAGGGGCTGGTGCACTGTGAGTCCATGACCCGGCAATGGAAAAGTGGAAGAAAATGGATGGATGGATATTACATTTATTAAACATACGAACAAATCCACTTCTGAATGGCTCAAAAAGAACAAAATTAAAGTTCTGGAGTGGCCATGTCTAAGTCCGGACTTAAATCCAATTGAGATGCCGTGGTGTGACCTCAAAAGGGCAGTTCATGCACAAAAACACTCCAATATGGCTGAGTTAAACTAATTTTATTTATTTATTTATTTATTTGTTCATGTCATGACACTTTTTTTTTTTTTTTCATCCATACATGAACAAAAAAATAAATAAATAAATAAAAAAAAGTGTAAAGTGTAAAAAGTAATTCTGCAAAGAAGAGTGGGCTAAAATCCCTCCTCAGCGATGTGACAAACTCATCACAAGATATCGCAAACACTTGACTTCAGTTATTGCTGCAAAGGGCGGCACAGCCAGTTATTAAGTCCAGGGTTTTTTCACTTTTTCACACAGGGCCAGAGAAGTTTGGATTTTTCGTTCCCATAGTAAATGTGATAAGCATTTGCAAACTGCATTTTGTATTGACTGGGAATGTCCTTGTGTGATATAAAAATGGTCTTGACGATGAAATATTTAAGTGTAATAAACAAATGCATGTAATCTAGAATGGGGCATGTACGTTTTACGGCACCGTATACAGTATACTAAGCATGATCAGCAATAAGAGTTCCGCAGAGGGAGAGACGGGGTAGAGTTCCGTCTCCTGACCTGGCACGGATCGAGACTCCACCACCTCCTCCATGTTGGCAGGACTGAAGAGGCTTTGAGATGGGGAAAAGCCGGTCGAACGGGCCCTGTCCAGATCATCGTTGCGTGGCCAAAACACTGCGGTCTTACACGGTTCCCTGAGAAGACCGTACTTGATATCCAGAGTTCAGGCCACAAGGGACAGATCATCAGTCTGGCTCGAATGATGTGAAAGGTTTTGACAAAGGAGCGCAATCAGTTGGAGACTTTGACAAAGAGCCTGGGTAATGTATAATGTAGGACCTTATTTAAAGCGTACCAAGTGCATGACTGATGGTTTCCCTGACTGCTTCTCAGTTTGTCTGAAGCTGCTTCCGATCGTGCGGCGATGGGGAGTTTACATTAGCAGCTGAGAGCGGAGGTAATGGTGCTCGGCGCGCGGCAGTAAGCAAACACATTCGGGCTAATTGATTTTGCGCTCAAGTGCGTGGGAGTGGACTGGATGGAAGCTCCGGAGGAAAGCGAGACGTTTGGGACTCTCTCTGCGACTCGGTTTGTATTTGTCAGGGCCAACATTATACATAAATACGGAGACTAATGTGTGGTTTTGTGGATGCAATTGAACATTCCGGGGTTAGTTTGTGGTACTTTGCCTCTAGTAGTAACGGATTTGTACTGCGTTTGTAAATGTGGAATTCGTCTTCCATTCGTCACCCTAGACAAACAGCTATGCAGAATAGTGACGCGATGGAGTAAAACGTCATCTGCCGCAGTGTTGATCAGCTCTCAACCAAAACTTTACTGGCAAGGACCATGCGATCAGGCGAAGGCAGGGGTGGTTGGCTGCGAGGAAGTGGGTTGGTTGATTCGTGGTCCTGCTCCTGAACCTCGATCGTTGTCATTTACGGAAAGAAAACCTTGGTACCTATTGAGAAGAGCAACATGTCTCAGACTGCCGACGAAACAAGTTAAACCTTTGTTAAAAGAAGCAAGTCAGTCACTTCTTAGGCAGATCAATTCCTATATATTTTTTTAAACAATTTTTTGCAAGGTCGTTCATTACTATAATGCGTCCTGTATGTGATCTCCTGTCTAAACGGGATACGGCTTGAATGTGTCACGCAGTGGAGGGCACAGCACACTGCTGTTTACGAAGATAAACATGGATAGAAACACTGCGCCGCAGATCTGGCAATGTTAAAGTTGTGAGAAGCTAACGGAGCCGATGCATTAATAACGTCTTGGTGTCTTTAATGAGAAACGTGTCTCTGAAGTCAAGCGGTGGATGCTAACTTCATTCATAACAAGTGCACCTGTTGTTTCCCATCTACTTTAATGCAGAATGAATGACATTTGTAGCGCATCGATGACGTGTATATATAAAGGCGACCTGGCCGTTCAGACTGAAGTCATATTGCAAAGGATCAGATGCGTATCGGATTTAGGGCCACATATCCAATTGGCCGTTTTGCCTTTGAAAACACTGTCATTCAGACTGTCATGAAAAGATCAGACACAGGTCTCACAGGGGCAAACAAACAATCGGAATTGGGTCGCTTCAGCTCCAACCTACTGAGACCGCATGTTTGTTCTAATGTTTGATAGGAACACAGAGACTATTAAGACAGAGTTGGGGCACTGCCATGTTCAAGTCAAGCCGGAACGTTTTCCTCCCACTAGAAACATACAGGGACAAAAGTTCCTACCCAGCCCGTTACTACACCCCTTCACTTTATACGAACAAATCAATGTGTAGTAAAATGTATTTGTTCTTGAGGAATACAACAGGTTAATGATAAAACCCTCTTTTGTATATTAAACACACATATTTTTCCCATGCATTTCTTTGTAACTAGGCTCACATGAACACGATCGGCATCTTTTTCAAAATGAACAAGACTTCGCAAACCAATTACTGTGCACAATCGCGCTTCTAGTTTACATGCACTGTAAGATTCATGTTGTAATCGATCAGTTATTCTGTTTCCTGGATCCTGTGTATGAGCATAGTGAGTGCTGGTTATCCTAGCGTGCTTGTGTTGCCATGCTCATTTATGCATGAGTGTTAGCGCTGCGCAGCTGGAGAGCGCAGTGGCTACAGGAAGAGCTTTAAATAGCCTCTGCCTCACCTAGCCGTTAGCTGTTAGCATGTTTACGAGGATCTAAGAGGCATCATGGATGTCCCCGGACCTGTGTTATGTCACCACTCTTCTCCACCGCGAAAACAGCTAGCTTTACTCAAGTATAACTAAAAGTGGGGAAATTACAGGACAGTTAGAAAAAAAAAAATCACAATTAATTAAATACATGGCAACATAAATGTGGAAAGAAAACATAAAAAATGTTTATCATTTTTTTCAGTATAATGTTCCCTATAATTTTGCATGTTATTTTATTTTACACTCCATTTGCTCCTAATGAACAATAAAGTTATTCTATTACATTGATTGTACTGTAACAACTGTTAATTTACAAACTGAGGTAGCCTAATCATCTGGGGCCCCCTTTAACTTGGGCCCCCTTCACAATTGTCTGGTTTTCCCACCTCATAGTGACAGCCCTGCCAAAATTTGACATTTTGACATTTATTGTGAATTTATTAAGATATTAAATTTAACACAGACAATTACATAATAATATAAACCAAACTGTGTAGTAAATGTGATTAAAGTAACAAGTAAATTAGGAATCTGATCTAATTCACAGGCTGTTGCTAAGTGAGGCTGTACAGTGTGGGGACAGAAGCCAAAATGAAAACTTACAGCTGGTCTGCTCTCCCCCACCCCTCACACACTATGATCAAATCAGCGGGTGTCTGTGTAGTTTACCTCTCGCGCTATTGAGCAAGCCCTACACTGCAAAAGTAATCCTGTAATAAGTGAACATTCCTTGAAATAAGTACTTTTGTCCTCGATTTGAGAGTCTAATTTAAAAAAAAATCTGTCCATGAGGCAAGATATTTACACTTAAATTAAGATAAAACAACTACAACAGTTTCATTTTATGTAAATTATTATTATTTTTGTCTAGTTTTGAGTGCAGTGATTTCTTTTATCTTAATGTAAGTGTAAATATCTTGAAATTAGACTCTAAAATCAAGGACAAAACCGTGAGGACTGTTAATGAGCTCATCTATCAGCTATTCTCAGGTTGGACTTTTTTTTTTCCATTCTGTTCGCAGACAACACGAGAGCAGTGTGGGAGAGAACATTGATTTCAACAATTATTTGCCAATATGGACATTTTTATTGACTGACTGTTGTCTTCCATTCATCCCTGCACAGTGCACACAGTAAGACAGCAGTATTTCATACAGGGAGGTGCACTGTTCCAGGCTGTATTTGAGCATTAGGAGTCAATAAAGTGAAAGGAATCATTAACACTGGTTGTCAGTCTAATTGGTTCGGGCGCTGTGGGCAACGACTGGCGCTGCAGTGATTATGGATACACCGTATCTATCAGCTTCATCTGCACACTCTCTCCACAAGTTCTTTTGGCGCATCAGGGACTTATCTGCTGATTTGCTGCTTAGTCCCTCTTTTGCTTCATGTGTGTTTCTCCACCTCGACACTATTTTACTGTTTACAACCCAAATGAGTCCCTCGCGCTCTGAGAAAGCTGTCAGTGTCGGTGCCTGTGTGTTGGGGAGGGGTCACTGGGGGGTTGATCTGCTACTGTTTATTCTGTTTGTTAATTATCTCATCCGCCATCTGTTACAGGCATATGATGGTAAGGAACTGGAGCGCTTTAGCCAAGAAAAGAGCGAGACAGGCGTGATGGAGAGGTGCACAAGGGGTATTAGCCAAGCTCACCTGCATCATGGACAACACCTCCCACCCACTGCATGGGACTGTAGAGGAGCTGAGCTGCTCCTTCAGTGGAGACTGTAGAGGAGCTGAGCAGCAAACTTCCACCACTCGCATGCCACATTTTTTCTCCGTGTAGTCCGGTTTCCCCTACCTCCAAAAACGTGCAGGTCAGGTTGGTGGCGCGCAGAATCGCAGTAGCTCATGAGGACTAACCCTATATCCGATTTACACAATTTTGTTGTACAATTGTATAATGACAAAGCTCTTCTTCTACTTCTTCTATCATCTAATCTTCTTCTAATCTTCTACTTCTAGTCTTCTCCTTCTTCTTCTAATCTTCCTGTAATCTTCCTCTTCTAATCATCTTCTAGTCTTCTCCTAATATTTTCCATCTTCTAAACTTTTCCTTCTTCTAGTCTTATCCTTCTTCTTCTAATTTCTCCTCCTTCTTCAAATCTCCTCCTTCTAATCTTCTTCTTCTTCTAATCTTTTCCTGTGAAACGTGTTAGCCTTAGATGTCTTACTGTGTGCAGTGTTGTCATTTGTGTTGTGAAAATGAAAATATATTACAAACACGTTGGGCTTAGATGCAGAATTGAGATTCTATGGGCCAGTTTTAGGGGTTTGTTTATCTGTTTACTGTTGCAAATCTGACTTGTTACGGCAGTTTATGGTGATTTCTCCCTTCTCTCTTTTAAAGCTCACAACTTCTTTTAGCAAATTTCATAATGAGCCTGGAGGTGCACAGGAAGAGCTATACAATGGCCCCTACCTCACCATAGACGTTAGCGGTTAGCGTGTTGTTTACCAGGATCCAGGATGCATCATGTAAGTCCCTCTAGACCTGTGTTATGTCATCGCTCCTCTCTGTCCCCCTGTGAACAAAGCCAGAGTACAAACATATTCAGCAGTTACCATGGGGAAAGTGCATTTGCTTTATGAATGAGTTGGGGCTTTGTCATTTTAAGTGCATTTGGGAGGTTTTCATCTTAAAAAAAGAAAGTCTCTTAATATAAATCCTTTACCCTGGAAACATATAAAGTGCCTAAACTTCTCAATAAGCAGTTTAAATATTGAACCGATTTAATGTTTCAATAATATATGAAATGCGATCGGTCATGTTAAAGCAGGATCATCCGTATCTCTGGCAGATCAAGTACAAAGAAACAACAATCATCACAAAAGATCATCACACAGACCGTCCGCACAATTCAACTCTTGAGACAAGAACAAGAACAATCGTCAGTGGTTTCCTTTGAGCCAACATTTAAGTTTTGTTTTAAATACTATGCCAGTTTAAATCTTTTTTTACATTTTCAAAATTTAGAATGTTTTTTTTAAGTATTAGGTAATGGTTATATGTTTGTGTGTGTATTTAAAAAAAAATGTCAGTTGGATACAGTATTTTGATATTTGGCATAATTTCACTAAGATATGCTTTTTTAATACATCATATTAAATGTCAGAAATGTATAAAGAATATTGTCTCAAATTCATTTTGCGACACTTCAGTGTATGCGACCCCCAGAGGGCCCCGACCCCACTTTGTTAACCACTACGTTAAAGGACCTGACAGTGGTGCTCTGCGGCTTGACCCTTTCCCAAAAGAAAAGATCAAAGATCAAATGTATGAAAAGATAAATCAGTCCATCCACAGCTGCTAAGCACCACTCAGCATTTGTTGCCATCCCATTTCTTTGCACTCTGCTTTTTGCACAAGTGCTGAAGCGCTTTTTATTATTCATGTTCGGTAAAGGTTCACTGTATATAACAATATTTATTCATCTTTTGCAAATGTAATACACTGCCGTTTTTATGTGTTGAACCGGAAGCACTATGTCACGTGACTTGCCCGGTTTAGTTTAAAAAGCTAGGCCCATACAGCGTTGCCAGGTGTACGATAATTATGGTATTTGTACGATAATTTTGCCCTATGTACGATGTACGATCAATAATGTCTAATGTACGATAATTTGGCCAAATGTATATTTTGCAACTGCCGGAGACTGAGTTTTTTTTTTTTTTTAAACCCGTGCTTTGCTGGGAGTGAGAGGATATGAAGGGAGTGACGTTTATGTGTATGTTTCAGAACAAGGAGCATGATTGGTGGGATGCTCAGTTGCGCCCGCCCCCATGATTCTGATGTTGCTCATGCCCACAAAACTCTAAGAACCCATAGGACACGATCTCCAGAGTGATTTTATTTGACTATAGTTCTACATTTGTTCGATTATTTCTTTCAAAATACGATAATTTTGAGTCTCTGGTACGATAATCCTACATTTCCCACCTGGCAACGCTGGGCCCATAGCCTCTCTCATAGTAAGAGCTGTGGCGCAGTAGTCGGCCGTGGCCTAACCTGGGACGTGTAAATTTTGTTTTATCTGTTTCTGTATACTGGTCATTTAAAACTTAATCCTAAAACCTTTTTTTTACTGTTTGTTCACAGGGGACCTGTGTTTACCTCTAAATGTTTGAGCTCAAAATAAACTTAAGAAAACGACATCTGAGTGCCCTGGTCATTTCGAGGGGGCAACAAAATCTTGGTGTTTCTGCCCGGTTTGGATTAAGTTTGTGGATCATCTGGATCGCTGCCGTGGATTGCTGCCAACGGAGCTCGTGAGTGGATTACGCTACGAGAGACACCAACACGAAGCTATCACGGAGCTAATGCTAACGGAAGCTAGATCACAGAATATGACACAACCCACCACAAGTTACGATCAAAGCCAAGGTAAAAGGACTTTCCAATCATGCCAGACTTTAATGAACAAGTGTCTGAATGGGAAAATACGATGGAGGAAATCGAGGGAAAGCTTATTGCCTTACCTGTTTATGAACTTCTTGAAATATGCACTACACTCGAAATCATTATTGTTGATGAAGATAAAAACTCACCTCGCAAATTGAGAAGGCTTATTCTGCAGTATTTGGAGTGTGAGGATGTCACGTCGCTTGAAGATGGAGGAATGTCATTTTTATTGAAAGTGAATGACAGAATTGATGAACTGTCCGAGTCTGGTCCCACGTCGCCACGCCGCCCTCTGGCGGACACAGCTGGTACTGCACACAGCAACACTGAACCTGTGGTAAGGCCACGCACTTCTGCCACTATGTCTATTGCTACAAATGTGTCCGAAAGAACTCAAACTGTTGTTCACCCAATGTACAGAAAAGACTTGAAAATTAATGGACAAATTGGTGAACATAATCAAAAGGGTAAACTGGGATATGCAAGTTTAGAAAGACAAATTATGAAAGCATTAAAGAAAGGATATGATGAATGTGAAATTATTGATGCAGTCCTTCAAGCTATTATTCCAGGAACAAAGCTGAGAAGTTATCTGGAAGGTAGAGATGATTTGTCATTGCAAGCTTTAAAACAAATATTACGGACCCATTTTGTTGAAAAAGATGCTACTGAGCTGTACCACTTTCTCACTCGTGCTGCACAAGATCACGGAGAGACTCCAGTCCAGTTTTTGGTTCGAGCTATGGACTTGAGGCAACAAATACACTTTGCTTCAGAGAGGGCAGCCACTGGATTAAAGTACAGCCCAGAACTCATCCAAAATCAGTTTTTGCAAACCATACTCACCGGACTTCAAGATGACACCATCCGTACTGACTTAAAGCCATATTTGCAAAATCCAAGAGTAACTGATGAAGTCCTGCTGGAGAAAATGACTGCTGCCTACAACCTGGAAGTGGAGAGGAAGAGCAAGCTGTCAAGCAAATCCAGAGCCAAGGTGTCGGCGGTGAGTCATGTTTCCCATCTCACTGATTCAGAGAGCTGCAGTTATGACAGTAACTCTACCAAAAAGGAAAGTAAGCAAAAAGAAAAGTTTGAAAAACGTGACACATTGATGGAAAAGGTAGACCAAGGGAATAAAGCCATCTGTGAAGCCATTCAGAATCTCACCACTCAGCTGTCAAGCCTGCACCAGCTACCCGGACAACCACCACCATGGGGACAAGCCAGCCACAGCTACAACAGACCACCACCAAGGACACGCCCCACCCGGCAGTGTCACCAGTGCCAGTGGACCAATCCAGGAGGGAAATGCGATCACTGTTACAAGTGTGGGAGCACAGACCACTGGGCTGTTGGTTGCTGCAGAGCACCCAGGAACACTACAGCCTCCACAAACAAGATCGAAACCAGCGTACATCTTGGTAAGAACAAAGACCTATTCTGCACTACAGCACCCCTCACTGGTAAACAACATCAAACAGCTAAGCTAGTGGGGAGAAGGTGCCTTGTTCGAGCCACAATGAACAATGTTGACACCAAAGTGCTGTGGGTCACCGGCTCTCAAGTATCCATCATTGGAGCTGAGTGGAAGCAGAGACACTTACCTGCTGTTACTGTGAGGTCGGTGGAAGAGTTACTGGGGGAAGGAGGGCTGGATCTGTCCGCAGCAAATGGGACAAAGATCCCATACCAGGGCTGGATTGAAGTGAAGTTTGCACTGTCACAAGATGCTGTAGCTGGGATGAGTGATAAACCAGTAGTTGTCCCTATTCTAGTCGCCTCTACAGATCTTGAACGTCCTATTATTGGATTTAATGTAATTGAAGAGCTGGCTTTGACAAATGAGGGTTCTGGAAGTTGTTTTCCTTCTGGTCACATGGTAAGGAAATTCTGTTCAGCACTTGATGTTGGTCAGAAAACTGCTAGGGCTGTTCTAACTGTTTTACAGAAGCAGCCACCTGAAAACAGCCCCCACATTGCTCGTCTGGGAAGAATGCCAATTACTGTCCCAAAGAGGAACACTATCCAAGTGCAATGCAACCATCCGGTCAGCACCCAAGTGTCCCATCTCCTCGTGGAGGTACTTGTACACCAGGGGCTTCATGGGCTCTGGCACCACCAGTTGCAGCCGGTTGTTGGTCTTCTGCCACAGAACTCCATCTTCATCCAGCAGCAATTTTGGCCATTCCCTCAGGAGAACTCGGACTTGTTCACTCTCTGCTGCTTTGTCTCTGTACTTCAGGTAAGTGTTTTCCCTTTTCAGGTTGGAGACCCTCTGAATGGCTGGTTCTGCATTCTGCTGGACCTGGATGTCTTGGATGGAGAAGGGCTGAAGGGGCGGTACAGCACTGCCATCTGATAGGACATCCACATTGCAGGTGACCGCAGAAATCCAGTTTATCTCATCTGTTTGGCTGCTTTTGATTGCTTTACATGACCTCCGGCTCACACTCTTCCGTGCACTCCTGCATGATGGTTTCAATGGGCTTTGGTCTGCGAGAGAGAAAGTCAGCATCTATATTAGCTGTTCCAGGCCTGTACTTGAGTGTGAATCTATAGTCTGCCAGCTCTGCCACCCAGCGGTGACCAGTGGCGTTGAGTTTTGCCGACTTGGTGACGTAGGTGAGTGGGTTATTGTCGCTGTAGACTGTGAAGTGTGGCGCGTGGAACAGGTAGTCACGAAAATGCTCTGTGATGGCCCATTTTAGTGCGAGGAATTCAAGTTTACCTGAGTGCAGCTTATAGTTCTTCTCTGCAGGCGTCAGGGTTCTGGACGCGTAGCCAATCACTCTTAGGACACCACCTTGACGCTGGTACAGCACGGCACCGAGACCTTCCTCCGAGGCGTCAACATGGAGAATGAAAGTCTGGATATGCCATAACAGGTGGATTTGTGAGGTGGTTCACAAAAGTCTCTAAAATTGCTCTGTGAATTTCTGTCCACTGAACCGGAGAGGAGGGTGGGAGCTGAGCACTTAAATGTTTTGTCCCCTTTTTGTGGCAGTGTTTTGGGTCACCTTTGGGCTTTGCCAGCAGCTCATACAGTGGCTTTGCAGTCCTTGAGAAGTCTTGAATGTAAGCTCTGTAGTAGCTCAGGAATCCAAGGAGCTTCCTCACCTCCCTCACTGTAGCTGGGGTCTGGTATGTGAACGCCTTTACCGCCTCCCCATGCAAACGCACTTACGTACACACACACATGAACACACACATGAACACACACATGAACACGTGCACAGGCAATGTTCCACTCTAGAGCTGCAGATATGTCTCTATTCCCCGCTCTCTCAAGCACATTCATGAATAATGAATAACAGCTGATGGAGAGTTCTGCAGCGGATGGAGAGAGAGGAGTGTGAGGAGAGAGGAAGAGGAGTGTGAGGAGAGAGGAAGAGAGAGTGAGGGGAGCGAGGAAGAGGAGTGTGAGGAGAGAGAAAGAGGAGTGTGGGGAGGAAGGGAGAGGAGAGTGGGGAGGAAGGGAGAGGAGTGTGGGGGAGACAAATGGAGTGTGGGGAGAGAGGAAGAGGAGTGTGGGGGAGACAAGTGGAGTGTGTAGAGAGAGGAAGAGGAGGGACACACAGACGGGAGTCTACCATTAAGTCTGTCCGTGAGTGTCACCGTGGATGAGCGGGCCGCTGCGACAGAGAAGGCGTCTCGATGAAGGCGCAGGGATGGAGCTGGAGAGGAGCGGTGAGGTGTGACGCCACAGAGAGAGAGGGAGAGGGGGATCAGGACCAGAGAAAAAGGAGGAGAGGAGACCCAGGTCCATGCCGCTGACAGCCCTATTTCAGCGCCTAATCGCCCTCAAATTAAAAAAAAGAATAGCTACTGAAAAATTCACAAATCTCTGTTTCGTTTTGCAGGAGCGACAGGATTTATGGCAGTTTAATGAGGGGAGGGTGAATCTTCGGGGACCATTCATTTTCAAGGATACTCGCTCATTTTTAAAGCCACACTATGGAACATTTCGCCCAATGCTGCTCTGGGGTTTAAATACATTAGACTCTCCGCCAAATGCTTCTATTGTTGACCTATTTCTACATGGAAAAAACATCAAATGAAAGAAAACACTAAACCTGCCATCTCGTGACTTAAACGAGGCGAAGCTTGAATACTTACAGATATTTTCACTTAGAACTAAAGTGTCGAATCGCGCTGCTCCTTCGATTAAAGCTTTTAGTTCACTCCTAGATGAAACATTCATGAGGTTACTATATGCCACTGGCTCACTGAAGCCTGTCCAACAAAGCTCTTTGGAGAAACAAAGTAAGCAGACGCGAAAAAAGTCGATACGGAGTCCCGGGGCCCGTCTGCTCATGTGTAAAGCTGCCCTAGATTTACACCACACTGTTTTTCTGAAGGATTTGTCAGATTCCTTTAGATGTGATATGCGACGTTGACGTTTTGGAGCATTTAACCACGTTGTAATGTTGTTCACTCACCACTAAACAAACCTCATCCATGAACATCTTAAAAAAAACCTCTTAAAATCAGGCACATTGAGTTGCCTTGTGTACAAAATGCGTGGTATAAATGCAGTGTGCAACTGTCAGCCAGAGGAGGGACACAAAGGGTAAAACACCAATCCAAAATTGATAACCAAGAAGACCCCAAGAGAAAAAACAAATTTAACTCGACTGTTTTGCTCAAGCCTCCACCTAGCCTAAATCTTTTTCAAATGCGCCCTCATTACAAAACGATTCAATCGATATAACCTGGAAATCACTAACACTCTTTCAATGCGAGCCCGTAGACATAAAAAGGAGACGTGACGTTCGATCCCAACGTATGCAAAGACTTAGCGAGTCGGCTAGTCCGGGAGACTTTTCAGAATCCGTTAGCGTTAGCCTGCTCAATGTATTTTGCCTATAGCCGTTAGCATTAGCCGTTGTCAACCATCAACCACATGAAGGTGTTGTCAAAGCGTAGTTAGAAATAATTGAATGCACGTACAGCCCTTTTGAGATTTTACTTGAGATACAAATTAGCGTATACAGTGGGTGGCATAAGTATCGGCCCCCCTTTAACTTTTCGACATTTTGCCATGCTATGGACCATAAACATAAATATATTTAAGTTGTTTTTATAACCTAACCCAGCTTTATACTTCTCAATAACTTTATCTCGGACCTGTCTGATGTGTTATTGGACTTCATGATGCTGTCTGCTCCCAATAGTTTCTTAACAGACCTCTGAGACCATCACAGAGCAGCTGTATTTGAAGTGAGATTAGATTACACACAGGTAGACTCTATTTAGACATTGGGTCAACATGTGATCATTCAGAAATCATCAGGCAACTTCTGAAGGCAATTGTTTGCACTAAAAGGAAAGGGGTACTTATGCACATCCCCTTTTCAGTTTTTTATTTATAAAACATATTCAAAATTATGTATCAATTTCATTTCACTTCACGATTGTGTGTCACTTAGTGTGCGTCTTTCACATAAAATTTCACTTAAATATATTTATGTTTATGGTCCATAGCATGGCAAAATGTCGAAAAGTTAAAGGGGGGCCGATACTTATGCCACCCACTGTAAAAGTGTCCTCTGAGCTCAATGCGATCTCTAATTCTGTTACTCAGACAACCCATTAGTCCGACGTCTCATTATTCCGAAAATGTCCCATTGAGTAGGGGTTGAAAAATAAAAGTAGGTTCAGGCAAGAGTTCACTGACCTTAAGGTTAGGGCCAATGGTTGTATATGGCTCTCTAATCCACAACACAACTGGGTTAGAGATGTTGGGGTAATGGCACCTCTGCTCAGTGGGACATTTTTGGAATAATGAGACGTCGGACTAATGGGTTGTCGGACCAATGGCCCGGGTTTTTGCTTTTTGTGGGCTCGGATACACATCCAGTGGCCACTAAACGTCATCTTAGAGGATGTTAATGATAATGGGGCGACAGTGGCGCAGATGGTAGAGCGGGTCGTCTCATGATCGGAAGTTCGGGGTTCGATCCCGCCTCCTGAAGGTGCATGTTGTCGTTGTGTCCTTGGGCAAGACACTTCACCCTCCTTGCCTCCAGTGTCTGCGTACACTGGTGTATGAATGAGAGTATGAATGGGTGAGTGGATCCTTGCTGTAAAGCGCTTTGAGTGCCTAATGAAGGTGGAAAAGCGCTATATAAGTTGAGACCATTTACCATTACCATTTACCATAAAGAAACCACAGAAAGGATCCGAATGCCATGAAAAAGACATGAGCATGATTGTGAACAGAACTGTCCTCCTGACCGTTGGATTTGAACATTTTCAGCTTAGAACATATTTTGCGAATGTTAAGAACCTTCCTAAGAACAAATGTGTGTGTAAGAACGTGTGGTGAAGGAGGCCCATTGATATCCAAATGTCTGCAGATAATGCACAGGCACGTCGGTCTGTTTACCGTCTCTATAGGGTAGAGGATTAGCATCACACTGGCCTGAACGCTTTGGTCAGTGAGACTCCGAGGAGCATAGCGTGTTAGCCTAGACGTCCTGCCAAGTGCTCCATACTAACAAGTGTGTGACTCAGCTGCATCCTTCACTCCGCGTTAGCCTCCTCATGCATCCATAAACCGGTCACACGCACATACCTCCTCAGGTTCGGGCGCACAGCAGGACGATGTTCGACTGACGCGACAACATGGGGTTCACACGCACGTCTACAAGGCATCATCATCAAACCTGGCCAGAGTTTGTCCTAAAATCACTGCAGGTCCGCCAGATTCTGCAAACTCCCGCGCCGTGTCCATTCATAAAAACAAGCCTTCCCTGGTATTGCTGGAAAGCTTTCAGCCTCCTTCACAAGACTCTGTAATTTAAATACGGTCATTTCCTTTGTGGAAGATCTTTGGCCAGTGCATTACATAACTTTAAGCTTGTTCTGTCTAAATGAGTTGTTCATTTCACTGGTGCGACATCTGGGGTCGGCCCATTAGTCCAACAACCCATTAGTCCGACGTCTCATTATTCCGAAAATGTCCCATTGAGTAGGGGTTGAAAAATAACCCTAACCCTAAAATTAGGTTCAGGCAAGAGTTCACTGACCTTAAGGTTAGGGCCAGTGGTTGTATATGGCTCTCTAATCCTCAACACAACTGGGTTGGACTAATGGCACCTTTGCTCAATGCTAAATTTTCGGAAATAATGAGACGTCAGACTGATGGCATGGCACCCGACGTCTAAACTTCAGTCACACCTAGAGACACCACATTTGCCAGTCTTGGACTTAACCTTTTGCCTGCAAGCCCTTCTCTCAAAATCTACCCCCAGCCTGCCAGTATTTCTGCTAATTTTCAAACAGTCTTCGCTGTCCCACAGAAAGTGTTTTACTACTCTAAAACCAGATGCTTTGTACGGAAATGGCAACGTGTAACCACAATCTGTTTTTTGCTGTGTTTACAACATGCTCTGTGGTGGCAAAAAAAATCTTTTACTCTACAAAAACAAAAAGTCAGGTACTCCAGCTTAAAGCAACATTTCATAACGTTTTTTAAGTGTTTAAAACACTCCAAAAAACGTATTGCGACTTCTCACTTCATAAATTCAACTGTGACATAAATTACTGTAAAAAACACCTGAAAAACAAACACTTTATTACCGTATTTTCCGGACTATAAGTCACACTTTTTTTTCATAGATTTATACTCATGACTTATATGTGATTTTTTTTATTTTTTTTTATTCAAATATATAATTTCACATGCCACTAGAGGGCACTGCAGGCTAATCGAGCAGCAGAAAGAAAGTTTGGAGTGAGCGAGAAGCAGAGGATACTCTTAGAGAAGAAAACTAAACAAAGCTAAGCGCGGGCTAAAAGCTCGATGGCCACAGCTCGAGGAACGAGTTCGCAAATGAGAGCTTGAAAAACATGATGTTGGGAGAGGCTTTTCAACGGTGCAGTTACGCCTCCGTGCCCAGGTCGTTGCCAAGGCGATTGATTTGGAGTGAGATCGAGAGTTTGGTATGTTGTTTATGTTATAGTTATCTGAACTGTTTGTGACGTTAACATACCAGACTCCTATTTAGTTCGTTGTTTATGCTTCATGTAAATCTAAGTTACCTATGTAACTATAGTTCTACGAAAGGTGTGCGCCGCCCTTAGGCTGCGCTATTGCATATCTCTCGGAAGCGCCAGCTTCCCGCCCTGAGAGGATCAAAGAACTGACCGCTCCAATCGTCCTTGGGGGTCCATTACCCCTGTGCCCTTTAAAAGGGGGACTCTCCCTTCAATCGTCTCCTTTGAACTCAGCCATCGAAGAGAGGTCGTGCCTGCTGGGCCCGTAGCTAAGGGCGGCGCACACCTTTCGTAGAACTATAGTTACATAGGTAACTTAGATTTCTACTTCAATGGTGTGCTTGCCCTTAGGCTGCGCTATTGCATAAAGCAACGCGCAGCCGTGGCCGACCAATGTACTCCCAGCAGGCATGGACTCGCATGATTGGGGCGGGCCCGGGGCAACGCCATGCGTCCCAGGGAGCGGCTAAACGCTCCCTAGGTAGCAGGGGCCCACGGGCAGGGTGAGGGGCAACCAATAGCCGTTAACAACGCCAGCGGTTCTCACCCAGAGAAAAGCAAATGGGGGACGCCCGCACTAGCCGCCTCTCCCAAGAGCGCTAGTGCAGACTCCATCCCTGATAACGAGGGTGCCCAAAGCCACCTCACCCAAGAGTGCCGGTCACCCGAAGAATAAGAGTGCACATCCAGTTCGGCCAGGCCGCCTCTCCCAAGAGCGCCTGAAGCACCGAACCGAGCCAAATCAGGTCATCCCTTTCCCGGACCCACCCTGGGCCCAGGGGGGAATTCACGACCGTCCACCACCCAAAGCAACGTGGGCAACTGAACCCGCAGCAACGTCCTGCAGATAAGACTGCACAAACGTTGAAGAGGACGACCAAGAGGCTGCCATGCAGACCTCCTCAATCGAAGCGCCACGGAGTAGTGCAGTAGAAGCCGCCACTCCACGTGTGGAGTGAGCCCTGACCACTACCGGCGGAGGGAGTCCTTGTGCCTCATATGCAGTGCGGATAGCAAGGCATATCCAGTGGGCCAAACGTTGAGAGGACAATGGGGCACCCTTGTTCCTTTCCCCAAAACCCACGAACAACTGATCGGAGTGTCTGAAGTTGGCAGTCCGTTCAAGATAGTGACGTACCGCCCTGATCGGGCAAAGGCGGTGTCGCCGTTCATCCCCCACCGACGCATGCGGAGGGGGAAGAAGGGTCTAATTCTGATCACCCTCGACCTGAAGGCGGATGTAATGACCTTCGGCTGAAAAGCCGGGTTGGGCCAGAGTTCCATCAGCCCATCACCCTCAGGCAGGGACATGCAGGAGGGGTGCACAGAGAGTGCACAGAGATCACCCATCCTCTTAGCCGACGTAAGGGCTAAAAGGATCGCAGTCTTGTAGGACAGACAATCCATCCCTGCCTGGCGAATGGGTTCAAATGGGGGCCCCGAAAGGCCCTCCAGTACAATCTGAAGGTCCCAGTTTGGGACCGGGCGGCGCACGGGCGGTCTAAGCCTACGAACGCCCTGGAGGAACCGCTTCACCAAAGGATGACTGCGAGCAGTGTGGACTCCGAACCCCACGTGCCCTGTAACAATGGCCGCCGCAAAAACACCTAGGGTCGCAGCGGCCCTCCCTTTCTCCAGTAATCCCTGGAGAAAATTGAGTATGTCCTGTATAGAACAGGATATAGGGTCTAGGTTCCTCTCTGAACACCAGTCAGAGAAAAGGCGCCAACGAACCCTGTATGCTCTGGTTGTAGACGAGGCCCGAGCACCCTGAATTGTGGCAACAACTGAAGGGGGGAGGCCAAGGTTCAGCAACTTCCCCCTTTCAGCCTCCAGACCACCAGCCTGCGTCCCAGTATCGGGCGTGACAGAAGGGCTCCCCCTGCCTGAGTCAAGGCGTCCGGTCTGTCCGGGAGGGGCCACGGATCCCCTTGTGCCATGGATACCACGTCGGGGTACCACCTGGCACTCGGACTGTCTGGGGCTATGAGCAGGATGAGTGCGCCCTCTGACTTCACTCTGTGGAGCAGAGGCGCAATGAGGCGCAGGGGAGGAAATGCGTAAAGCAGGCCGGACGGCCATGGTCGATGAGCCATGGCATCCACGCCGAGAGGAGGCCCGTCTGTTGACCTGAGCGAGAATCAAAGTGGGCACTGTGCGTTCTCTGCATTGGCGAAAAGGTCAGCCACTGGTCTGCCGAACCGAAGCCACACCTCCGCCGCGACCTCGGGCGCCAGGCCCCATTCGTCCCGTAAGGCGCCCCCTCTGGACATTCTGTCCACGCCGACGTTGCGGGCTCCGGGAATGTGGCGCGCTTTCAGAGAGGCTAGGTGAGTGCTTGCCCAGTTGAGCACCTCCGCTGCCAGCCTGTGTAGGGCGGGTGACCTGGTCCCCCCCTGCCTGTTCAGGTAGGCCACCACTGTGGTGTTGTCCGACCGAACCAAGACGTGGTGACCCCACAGATGAGCAGCGAAGTGTAGGAGGACTTTCTGCACCGCTTCCATCTCTAGGAGGTTGATGTGTCTCGGAGACGGGGGCCAAACACCGCTCGCCGTGAGATGGCCCATTACACCGCCCCAGCCGGTCAGGGAGGCATCCGTGAACACCTCTGTGTAATGGAGCACGTAGCCCATTTGGACCCCCTGACGGAGGCGCCCCAGGTCCAACCAGAATTCTACGTCGGACCTTGCGGCGGGGGACAGCCGCGCCAACATCACGTCCGTCCCTCTGCGGGACTCGAGGCGTGAAAACCAGCGTTGGAGACCTCTCATGTGCAGCAGCCCCAGTCGAACTACTGGGTGGGCTGATGCCATCATGCCGAGCAGGGAGCGGATTTGCCGCGGTGCAATCCGTGGGCCATCCAACACCCGCTGTCCCAGATCCAGAATCACTGACTGCCTTTCCAGGGAGAGGGAGGCCCTCATGTCCCTGGAGTCCAAGCGCAGACCCAGATAACCCAAATCTTGGGTCGGAGACAGTCGACTTTTCTCCTGATTGACGACCAGCCCCAGCCGAGAAATGTGCCTCAGCACCGCGGCCGTATGGGCTTCGGCCTCCTGTGGGGAGGAGGCCAGAATAAGCCAATCGTCGATATAAGTCAGGATTCTGAGACCTCGACGGCGAAGCGGTTCCAGCGCTGCCTCCACACACTTGGAGAAGGTGCGTGGAGCCAGGGAGTAGCCAAATGGGAGGCGGCAATACTCGTAGCATGTGTCTCCGACTGTGAACCGGAGAAACTTCCTGTGCGCTGGGGCAATGGGGATGTGGAAGTATGCGTCCATGAGATCCACTGAAGTCATCCAATCTCCGGGTCTGACGCATTGCAGCAGCTGCTGCACCGTGAGCATGCGGAAAGGCCTCTTCACAATGCAGTGATTGAGAACCCGTAGGTCCAGAATGGGCCGCACACCGCCGCTCTTTTTGGGAACGAGGAAGTACGGGGAGTAAAATCCCGTCCTCGCTCTGATTGGGTCCACCTCTGCTATGGCACCGCGCTGTAGCAGAGAAACCACTTCTCTTGTGAGCGCGGCGCTCTCGGCTGAGTTGCGTAACCTCGTCTTGAGGATACCGCGAAAGCCTGGAGGTCTCCGGGAGAATTGTAGGGCGTATCCCCTTCTGAGCATCCTGTCCAACCAGGGAGCTCCGAGAAGCCCTGCGTTTTTCCAGATTTGGTAAAACTCTGTCAAGGGTCGTACCACGACACTGAATAAGAGCGGGGAAACGGGCCCGCCCACCGGTTCCGCTCTCGGCAGTGCGCCGCGGCGTGGGGGGCCCAGCTCGAAAGGGCTGACGCTCCCGGGAGAGAGCAGACTTATCGGTCGAGAGAGGAGTGCGCTCAGATCTACGCCGCTTGGCGGGGATTCCCAGCGGGGGCGATTGAGAGTGTGTGGGGAGTGTAAGGAAGAGGTTCTACCTACTGACTTACACCGTTGCCCTGAGGCTTTTAGAAAAACAGACTGACGAGCTGCAAAAGCATGGGGCAATGAAGTGCTTGACAAACTGTCATAACGCCGTTTCTCTCTCCCACACCTCAGTGGCAGAGAGTTAGAGCGCGGACCAGGGCACTGAGCAGCGGCAGCAGAGCCAATCACAGGCCTGCTCCTACTCGAGCCACCTTTCTCCCCACGTCCGCTGTCTTAGAGACAGTCGACCAATCACCGTCGAGGAACAGCACATTAGGCCTGGACCTCGCCGTCACAGCAGCATTAAGCTTACATTGACTCATGTAAGACAGTGCGCTCGCTGTAGACACAGCAGAAGTGTCACGGGGAATGGCTCGTGCACGCGCTCGAGTGCAAGAGTCAGAGCGTGTTTCGCACACGGCCTTGACAGGCAGCAGAGTGGAGCGGCAACGAGAGTTCAGCGGAGCCTCCTGAGCCTCGCTGACTTTAACCACTTTCCCACTCCGAGTGGCAACAGGCAAACTCGTAATGCTTTCAGCATGAAGGAATACGAAGCAGGCTCTTTAGTGGAGTAACGGGCCGAGCGGCCTTTATTCACATTTTTAATCCCCCCCTTCCTGCTCCTCCCCTGGAGCCCGGAGCGGGACGGCGGTCACGTCTCGGGCTGGGATCACCGCTGCGCTGACGATCCGGACCCTGGGGGCGTCGAGGAGCTGCGTGCGAAGAGGACGCGGGGCCACGGCGAGGAGGAGATCTGCCTCGTCTACCTCGATCCAAGCGCCGTCGTGAGGAGCCCTGTTCGCGCTGAGGGCGAAAATGCCGGGCCAGCTGCGCTGAAGCTTTGGCGGCGGTCTCCAGGCGATCCACCATTGCCTGAATGCCAGGTCCAAAGAGGGAGGACTGGTCGAGTGGCAGGCTCAGCAGACTGCGTTTGTCAGCCTCCTTCAGCGTGGACAACCCCAGCCAAAGGTGGCGGCAGCCAACCTGCGCAGCGCACATGGTCCGACCACCGTCGAGGGCAAGGGCTTGCGACATGCGAGCGAGGTCGCCATGGTGGTTTCAGCTTCCACAATCTCATCATGAGAAAGCTGGTCACGGCCACGGACCAGTTTGTCCAGAGAGGCGGTGAGCAAGGCCATATTGTTTGCTAACGCCACGACCTGTGCAGCGTTAGCATAACAGCGGTTAAGGATGGAGGCGGTGAACCTATCCCGCTCTGAGGGAAGGTCCACTCTACCGCCGGGCCAGAGAGAAGAGGACGGGAGCAAGGACATTCTTATCCCGTCCTCGATGGCGGGGACGCCCTTGGTTGACTCCAGCCCTCCACCGTAGCGTACACACCGTATGCGAGGGCCGGTGTACGAGTGGAGTAGGGATGTTCCCAGTCACGCTTAGCGTAGTGGAGGAGCGAATCCACGCGAGGGGCTACCACCACCGGGCGCTGCCTGTCGCGGGCGTTCCCAAACAGGTCGCGGAACAGGTCCGACGCTGGGGCTGGAGGTTGAGGAGGCATCTTCAGCTCCATTCGGGCCGCAACAGAAGCGATGAGGCCGGGGAGGCGATCCATGGGATAGCGCTCACGGGGCTGCACCTCCTCACTGAAGATGGAGAGAGCATCTTCATCGAACAGGCGTTGCTCATCTTTTTCATCACCAGCAGCCCAATCCCTTCTAGGGGCGGGCTCCTCTCCTGCATCGGGGAAGCAGGAGGCGGGCTCCGCTCCCGCACGGGGGGAACTGGAGCCAGGGAGTCACTCGAAGCATCCGAGTCCTGATCAGATAGCTCCGGGGAGGAAGGAGCCAGAAAGGCGCGACGCCGCTCGCGCTCCTCCCGGGGGAGCGCGAGGCAGGCAGCGCAGTCTTCCGCGGAGTGGCGCCGGCCCAGGCACACAAAACAGCTAACGTGCCGATCCTGAGCGAGGAGCGGCGCCGCGCAGGAACCGCACACCCGTTGCTTGACGCCGGAGGGCGACGGGGTCTCAAGCGCTGGAGTGCGGTGAGTCATTCTTCTTATATCTTCTGTTCAGATCCAGATCTCAGAGTAAGCTGAGAGAAAAAGGAGACGATTGAAGGGAGAGTCCCCCTTTTATAGGCACAGGGGTAATGGACCCCCAAGGATGATTGGAGCGGTCAGTTCTTTGATCCTCTCAGGGCGGGAAGCTGGCGCTTCCGAGAGATATGCAATAGCGCAGCCTAAGGGCAAGCACACCATTGAAGTAGAACCATCAATGTGTTACGTTAGCATACCGCACAACTATTCAGCCCGTTGTTTCTTTCTTCATTAGGCATTTTTTGGCTAGTGCGTCTTATACTCCGGAGCGATGTATAGTCCGGAAAATACGGTACTTTGCATACTTGTCGTTGGTTCTGGTTCTGGTTCTTGGATTTTGTTCGGTGGGGCGTTTTTCTCCGCATATGCGACATGTGCTCGCCGCTACACGGCTTCCTCTGGCTCCACCGAAGCCATCTCTAGGTTTGTTTGCATGTGGCACGCTATTCTTCCATTTTAAAAAGTCTAAACAATTAAGTTAAGAATATTTGGAAGATTATTTTACAGCCATTTTTCAAGATCTACTTCCTAGCCTGATCTTTTGAGCTCTGATCTCAAAAATCCTCTCTGAATCAAGTCTTTGTATCTAATGCAGTATATCAACAAATAAAACCCTTGATGCTAACCTGGCTCTGGTCATTATTCAGATTCCATCGCCAAAGAAGAGTACATATTGGGCATTTTTACTCATAAAATCCACTAAATCAACACAGCTGGACATTTCTAAACACAGACAGCTGATGTTTCGAGAATCCCCCAATGCACTTCTTCAGGCAGTCCCCAGGCGATCGACGCCAAACTCTGGTTCAAACCTCAGCTGTATCTAGAAATGTCCAGATGTGTCGATTTAGTGACACATCTGCACATTTGCTCTCCTGGATGTTTTCTTGCTGCACTGAACCAGAGTCTGACATTGCAGTTTATTTGTTTAGGCTGTGGGAGCAGGTGTTGCATTCGTCAGTAGAAAGTATGGCGAGGGTCCACTGCAGTAAACTAGACGGGATTATGGAAGTGTGATATCAGATGGTCGGCGTATCACGTGGAATACGCTGCTGATTTGGTACCAGCCTTTTGCACTGAGCTCGAGCGTTGGGCGGTGTTTCCCCGGCGTCTGTGACGAGCTGAGTCCGCAGTAATGCAAAGTGCTGGAGGATTACCGCATTTACTCAGCGGAAGAGCAATAAACGCTGCACATCCATCACCACCACAGCAGCCGCCCTCAGTAGTTTGGCTGGAGACGTTCCTCATTATGCCGAATCCACTCCCGCTGCACTGTAGGAGGAAGCTGCAATCGTACAATGCTCTGCCTCGCTTGTCAACAGGCAAAAG